>CAJQUW010005528.1:0-64712 GCA_907163375.1 Prostheceraeus crozeri
GTCATTTTTTTGAAAAAATGGTACTTTTTGAATGGACTAAATTCATGTATTTAGGTCTTAAAAACCTGAAAAAAGGACTAAATTCATGAATTTATGTCGTTTTTAAAGATACCAATTTTTTTGATTTTATGGTGTCCTGGAACGGTCTTTTTCCCATTACTCACGCATCTTATTCTTCAAACGTTTCAATTCTTCAACAGTTTCTGATTGTAATAAAACTGCGCGATATGGATCTTTAATATGTGCATTTTACTGATAATCCAGCTCTTTCTTACACATTTGATTTGCTAGAGGTTGCTTTACTTGCTGTGAAGCAGTCAATTGCACATATTCATCCTGAGGAATAACAGTAGTGAAAACTGTGCCCTACTTGCCACGGATAGGTACATGGATAGGTACATGTAAAGTTTAGTGTTGTCAATAGGTACATGGATAGGTACATGTAAAGTTTAGTGTTGTCAATAGGAACATGGATAGGTACATGTATACTTTAGTTATCGATAGGCACATGGATAGGTACATGTATAATTCAGTGTTATGAATAAGAACTTGTATGAGATCTGTTTTACTGGATAGGTACATGTGTTTGGTACACTCAGTTGAGTACACTGTGTTTGGGAACGTCTATGATCGAACTTGTGTGGTTTGGTTCTGAGCACTTGGGTACGTCCCGATAGACGTCCGTTGTTTGATTTTGAATGGGTTTGCTCAATTGCGACTATTGTGACAATTATTTTTAATGTAGCACTATTTAGATGTGAAACTTTACTGTGCAGTTATGATTTAGTTGCTCCCCAATAAGAAAACCAATTCCAGAACTATGTTTAAAATGAAAAGACAAGAGATTTACAATGTAAGTTTAATTTAAGCGTGAAAAATAAATGACGGGTGCAAATCACGTCCCTCAGGCGACTCCATGATCTTCAAGAAGTCATCACACCACTCATGGAATGTCGGATTTTTACTAAAGTCATGGTCACATTCGTGTACCGGACACTTCACCGGTAGTCCATTCCGCCTTTGAAGTGCAGAGACAGTCAAGGTCTTCCATAGGGCCACTTTGCAGCCGCAAGACAGATGCATGGTCATGTCCAACTGACCTCCCATAATGACTTGGCTGTCATTTTGAAAATAAAATAGTGGTTTTGAGGACATGCTTCTTGTTATGGAACGTTGAGGATAAGTGCTTAACAGTTTGGAACAATGTCATCCTTTATATAGTTATATATATTCTTTAGGGAAGTTCGGTACCTCTCTGATTGGCTGTTAGGATTTCCTTTGTTTAAAAAGTATATAAGTCCGAGGTTTGTACCAATTCTTATCAAAGGTTCTAATCCTCACGTTTACAAGTTACAATTATTTTAAATCTACAAGTCATAATGGATCGCAAACAGAAAGCCGCAGTTGAGAACGGTACTGCTGATCGTACCACTTCGCCAGTGGAACGTACCAGTACACCTCCCCAATCTCCGATGGAGCGATCGACAACACCAAACGAGCCGGTGGTGTTCACCCAAGCCCCTGCATCGCCCGACTACTCGAGTGATGAGGATAGTGACGTATCAATTGAGACGATGCGTCACATGAATAAGAAGTCCATGCGAACGCCACTTTATGGACGGGTCACGGTCAAAGTCAAGAACGCCCCGAAAAAGTATCACACCAAACGGGTGTTCATGAGGATGGAGCCGAACGAGCGGAACCTCACAACCGCTCTCGAATTTTCGGTCATCGACCTTGACACACCACGTCGCTGTCCCTGTGCGCCCAAGAAGACCAGGATCCATGTGCAAGTGGACTTGAAAAAACTTGTACCCTTTCCTTACCTTGATGACATTTAGTGTGTTTTTTCTTAATCTCTTTATTTAATATTTATTTGTATATATGAACAGACTTGTTTTATCATTTCACAAATCGGTCTTCAATTAAGGTCTGAATGGGAAAGGGGAATAACTATCTACAATTAATGATGTTCAATAACTGAATTGAAACAAAAAATCAAGTATGAAGACTTCAACTTGAAATAAATAGGAACATATAACTTTTAAAGAAACAGTTATGTTGTTAATTTTAAAATGCTTGTAGCAGTCCAGGATGATATCATACATGTGTCATACACGACACCATAAGAATGAGAATGAAAAGACCTTTAGAATGATATAAGGTATGTACCTATTCGATGGGAAAATCCTAGTTGTATGCAACTGTATGCAAGCAGACAAATGTTAGATTTTTAAATTCACTAAGTTTTTAGCCCATTCTTTAAAGACATGTAGCTCTCTAGTTATATGTCATACATGTGTCATACAATACACCATTAGAATCAGCATGAAAAGAGCATTCGAATGATATATTGTATGTACCCATTTGATGAAAAAATCCTAGTTGTATGCATCTGTATGCAACTTGAAAAATTCCAAGTTTTTTTACAAAAATGACTAAGTTTACAAATTTTCAAAGTTAAAGTTTTACAACTAAAAATGACCATAATATACAAACCTCTACACTTGACCTTGACCTTAGACCTGACCTTGACCTTTGACCTTCATACACTTCATACACGGCGGGGGGGGGCCTCAAAATGTCTCGGGCGCTTTGCGCCCTCGAACCCATGGGTTCCGGGTGCCATAGATACTCTTCTTGCTTCCCTAACCCTAACCTTAACCCTAACCCTAACCCTAACCTTAACCCTAACCCTAACCCTAACCTTAACCCTAACCCTAACCCTAACCCTAACCCTAACCCTAACCTTAACCCTAACCCTAACCCTTAACCCTAACCTAGTATTTTAATTTGATTATTTGAATTTCGGCGCGAAATTCAAATTTTCGAAAAAAATCTTTAAATTTGATTATTCGAATTTTGGCGCGAAATTTGAATTTTCGAAATTTAGCGCTTAATTCAAATTTTAATGTTCTATTCAAACCACACGTACTAAAATTGAAATTTCTACATCTTTCCGATATGTAGAAATGATTACTAATAAATAGGTAGTCCTAATGTGAATGAATATGTGAAGAATTTGTACTCAACATCATTCCGATATGTTGAGCTAATAAAATAACAAACTTTAGGCAAACATTAAACTTAAATTTGAAACATAGCTTTCGGAACATGCCTCATTACATTAGAACATGGAAACTTAGTGACGTTCAAAACGTTCACATAACAAATTCTAAAAGAATAGCATTTCGTCATTCAATAGCAAATAGTGATCGAAAACATCGTGGCGTTTGCATTAGTATTGACTCATTGCCTTCACTGAAAGACTTTGCGGATCTCATTGACAACCATAAGACTCGGATCAAGATTCCTCTCGATGACAAGGTATGGATAAAGTGTGATTCATCAGTCAAACTATACGTCTGTTCACCAAAACGTGAAGATGTTGAATATCGATTTTTTCGTTTCAGTGACGTCACATGGGAAACCTTTACAAGGGAGATACTACCACAGATAACGTCATTCATTAAAGATGGAGGACATCAAACGGTTGGAAGTTGTAAATCGGATGTTAACTACAAAAGCAAAGTCAAAACTCAATCTACAAGAGATCGAGAGGAATATACCCAACCGAAAACAATGGTTACTGATAAAACGCAAATTGAAGCCGACAACGAGCTTACATCTTGGAAGACCCTCAATGTTAACATGGAGGATTCAGAGGAAGGATAGATCTCTCACTATCCTATTCTTTCCAAATGGAATAATCCAATGTATTGGAAGGGTCATGGAGGGTGATCTCTCATATTTACACTTAACTTTGGAACATTTACTTGGTTATTCATTATCTGATTGGAAAGTGAAGACAATGACCGTGTTATGTGAATTACACTATCACTATGATTTCCGTAAAGTTACATCATCACATAATCTAACTTATGAAGTGGAGTTATTTCCAGCAGCTCAATTGACTAACTGGCATCCATATCATGTTCATGTGTTCCATAATGGAAAGATTGTGATAACCGGCATTAAAGACATAAGTGATGTGCCTCCCATCATATGTGATTTGAAAAAATGTTTCATGAAAACCAAATTGTAGATTTTGTATATATGTGGATAGATAATGAAATGTGAACATGTTTTTTGTATATATGTGAATAGATAATGAAATATGAGCATGTTTTTGTTTTCCTTATAAACCCTTGTTTTGGAAAAAAGAGAGCAAGTTAATGATACAACATAAAACTTTATTTCAAAACTGTTTCAACATATTTAGTAAGAATTACATCATTTTTATCACAGTTTTTTGAAAATAGTTCTAAAGCACTTTTACAGTTATTTTTCAATGGTCTCTCGTTGACAAAATAGAGTACATAGCCACCGCACATTAGAGATGTATTACTTTGAAGTGGGAACGATGTCACTTTCCTAACAGTCCAGGAAAACCTGTTCATCCATAATGCGATATCATGTAAACGAGGTTGATTAAGAGAGTCAAAATATTCGGCAACTTTATAACGATTGATGTATACAGCAATCCAATGTTTTCCGGGAAGATTGTTGGTATCCGTATTGATGATAAGTGAACAAGGATAGAAAGGAATTGAAACAGGTAAATTATCTCTAGAAAAGACATTGAGAAATATTGTCTTGGAGTAGGGATGAGCTTTCCTCATTTTCCTCAAGATTTCTATGTTGCTTAAGTTACTCATCTCTGATAGCTGACAGTCACGTCTCTCATTCTTGTTATCTCAACTTTGCTATCATAGATAGCATAAATGAGACAAGTAATTGTTTTCTTCAAAGGTGACTCAAATGATACCTCCAGTCGTAGATTTCCAGGCTTTGTAACTCCTACGCTTTCACCACCTAGATCTGCATCTGCTGTGAGGTTGTACATAATGAAGAAGTAGCCATTCTTGTACATATCCATTGTAATTCCATTTGAATCGGCTGTATTAAACATGTTGAGGGCGGTGAAAATAGAACCATATTCACGTGCGAATTTGCCATCTTTGAAATTAGGCTCATATGCTTTGCAAGATACAAATTTCCCATCCTGATAGAGTGCTAGTTTGCTAACATTAAAGTGTTGGAAATTGAATGGATTCTTTTCAAAAGCACCAATGAATGCCTCATTTTCCACAAATGTGATATACACCGCCTTTGGCATTGCAGTGGGAAAAAGATTTGGGTAGGCATGTGAGGATGATCCCGCACCAATTGTGAAGTTTGTCAACACACTGTGATTAACTGGATATATTGCATTGTTTTTCCTCAATCCTGTCGCATGCTCGTTGATGACTGACGGGTTCATTGTTACTCGCCTTACATTGAGCACGGCATTACTTATGTTGACTTGATAGTTTGTAGCTCCAAAAGCCATTAACGCGAACTCAGGATTTGCACGAATAAATTTTATTTGCATTTTAACCTGTGATAGCAGATATCTCGATTGACGAAGGAAATCAAGATAGATGGGTCCTTTCAAGTATAATTCCTTTGAATCCGCTGTTAAATCCATTCGTCTTTTCAACCCTGTATTTGAGACATCATCAAATTTCCCTTGCTGATCATCATACCACCCAGAAACTTGCAAGTGTGACTGTTTAGCTTGCTTTTGAAATTGAGTCATTGTATGTATATATGCTCCATATGGATATGCTCGATCCCCTCCTTCAATCTGTTTGTCATTCAATATTAGATACACATCTGAGAACAGACTGGCAATAGGAAGATTTGCTAATCCCACTTTATCCTTGGATGAATCGATATTTGTACCATCAGTCTTCTTAATTTGTATACACAACTCTAAATCAATGGATTGACAGTCAATATAATCTTGAGGATTGGCAGGTATATCAAACTGAATAGGCTGCTGGTTACCATCGATATTTGTTGTGGGGACTATGTCTACAATTGTTGAGGAGATGATGTCTGTCTGATGAGGGGGAGAATCGAAGAAACACAAAGCCGAATTGATACTCTGCATCGTATTAGCTCTACAAATATGTTGTCTTCCTTCGTTTTGACTTGTTTCTAGTAGCTGTGGAATTTCGTTTGCGCTTTCTTGTTTTCACTCGACGTCTAGATTTAGAACGTGCTGCTCTAGTCGGCTTTTTACTTTTCCTGCGTCTTTGCTTAGTAACTCGGCCTGATCCAACTTGTCTTGACTTCCTACGCTTCTTCCGAACTGTACGTCTCGTCTTTGTTAAATCATCTAATGCGTCTATGGCAAATTGCTGCGCGCGCATTTTCATAGATTCACCGATATCCTCACCTTGAAGCGCATCAGCTGCAACATTTGCACCAAAATCTAAAGCCCTGCTTCCAACACGCTTCATGATTGGTACGCCATACTTTTTGAGTGTTGGAAGAACCATACGTCTTAGTGCACCAAATATGCCTCCTCCAACTTGTCGTCTACCTCCAACAAACACGGGATAACCGCTCTGATATGATGGTCTACTGTAAATGCCTGTCATTATGACTATTGAATAACTATGGAAGTCACAATAGCGTAAAGCCTTATTCTCGTGACCTAATATGTAGGGTCAAAACAGTAACACCACCACAAAACGGTACTACTTCTCCTGCGTCATCATGAATTGATATGTCAATTCTATTGATGAAATTTCGGCTGATTGGTAGATACATTGTATTAAAAAATTCTCGATTGATTAGTTGCTTCCTTACGGATGAGAGAGGAAATGTGCGCAGAAGTGGGGCCTCAATGTCGCCAACCCTTGTATATTCAATAATGTTACAATAGACGTATAAGTTACTTATATCACGCTCTAGTGATGGGGTTGTATCGCCTATTGATGTACCTTCATAAATAGTTGATTTTGAGAATCCCAATGTGGTCGTTAACACGCTATCCAGCTTGATAAGAGAGTTCTTCCCTACCTTTAGAATCATGCGTTTCTTATGTGGGTCATAAGAAAAGTGATATTCATCTGCATCAAGGTAATCTACACCAAACTCATTTAACTTTGTACACAATTCAGATGGCGTTTTCAAGCTTTCAATGTTCAAATTAACTCTTTTTACAAGTTCACTGGAAGTAGACAATTCATCACCCGATATGTCTTCGCTGTATACGTGGATATCCCATGAAGCATTTGTTGATGCTTTGAGTTTAGAAGAGGACAATTGAACCTTGAATGTATCATTTAATTCTGTCAACCAAGGTGCGCTTTCAAGGCCCTTAAACATCCCAATCATTTCAGATCCAAATTCAATAACAGCGGACTCAGACTTTTCCAATGGTGTCTTTTTAGTAAAAACAATAAATTCTGCCTCCGTTTCAACAGTAAATAAAGTTACTTTCTCTTTCTTATATTCACAAGTCATTAACGTTTCTGGCACTGATCCTTGAAACTTTCTTGCAAAGTCTTCAACACTTCTAATGACCTCAAATTTATTTTTTACTCGGATGCTCCTTCTTTGTAATGCATACAATGGCACAATTCTACATTGAAAATCAGTGACTTTCCTCTCCGAATTCCACCCACGTCCATTGTACCAATACCTTGATGAGAAAGTTGTTCTGGAATACCCAAAAGTATGACTCAAATCCTTACCTAATACAAGAAGAACATGCTTCCCTTCCTTCATCAATTTTGTTGACCCCTTTATGACTGGTTTGTAGAATTTATTCAAAGTCAGCTTGAAGAGATCATTTATTCGTTCAAACATTCTACCGATTTCCTTTTCTGTATCTTGCAAGCTCATTGTGGGAACCTTAGAATCAAAAGTTGACGTTGCAAATGCCTTTTGAATTTTAATCATGTTTTGAACAGATGGTAAAGATGTTGAAAAAGGATGTAAAGTTAGATGATGAAAAGCCCATGTACCATGTAGACTATTTTGAAATATGCGAAAGCAATCATCCTTCTCTCGCACTTCTTTATGTAATTCAAAATAGTTGTTCTTTAGCAAACTGATATCGTTGTAATAAGTAATTTCAGTTAGAGCAACTTCATGGGGTCCATGCAGAGTAATTGGATTAGCGAATTCAACAGAGTATAGAGATGGTTTGTTACTTGGGAATATCTTGGGGTTGCTATTGCTTGGAAGAATGATATTGAAGTTAGTAGACATGTTAAAGTCATATATGGAAGAAGTCACATGCTATATTAGCTTAAAAGTTACGAGTGTCTCCCATCTCCACATTTTGTAGATCCTGGTGCGTTATCCAGCTATTGAATGAATCAGGATATCCTTTCCATTTAACTAGATATTTCCTTTGATTGCCATGACCTTTCCTCCTAATTATTTTATCAATCATATACACCTCTTCACTTCTGTCTACTACTTGCAATTCATAAGAGTAAAATTTTCCTTCAATTGGATTGCCATGGTAATCTATTAATTTATACATGGTGGGCCTAAATTTTGTATTTACTTCATCCACAAAAAACTCTTCTTCAGTCCAATTAGGTAGATACCCCTTCTCAAATGTAGACTTGACCTTTGAAATCCGAACTCTATCACCAACATTAATTTTCTTTTCATTGGAAATGTTTTTCGCTTTCTTATCATACAATCGAAGCCATACATCCATCGCATTATCTGGGGTAACATCAACTGGTTTCATCTTAATGATTCGATGGTAGCTTTCATTGTAATTCTTAACAAATTTCTGCAGCTCACCTACCCAAACATGTGTATTTTTTGCAGTGAAATAACGCCATATTTTTGTCTTCAGTGTGCGATTGAACCTCTCAACCATGGCAGCTTTATAAGCACTTTTGACACTAAACAATTCCACATTATGACTTTTAAGGAGACTTCGAACATGAGAGTTTTCGAATTCCTTCCCTTGATCGGTCTGTATTCTTTGTGGAACACGCCCCTCATTGAAAATGCTCTGAAAAGCCGCTTCATTCAAAATTCAAGTGATGATTTCATTCGTGATTTAGCTTTTGCAATACACAAATGTCTACCTATTTACAAGCCTCTGTTGAATGCTGGCTCTTTGAATAGCATTAAAAAGTTTTCAAATCCAAGGAGTAGTGATAAGAAAAGGCGAAACTTAATTCAGCGCGGTGGTGGTGGGTTTCTAAGTATGTTAAATGATATTGGAAACAGTATTAATGGTGTAATCAATAGTCCGCTTGGAAGGATTGCAGCAACTGCTGCAATGTTAATATAAGGTTAGCGAATCATAAAGTGACACGTCATCACTTTGATTGATGAGTCATATATAGGTGTATATAAGGAAGACGCTTTAATGATATTTTACCACTTTCAAGTGACAATTCATTTGCGCTGGTTGAAAGCTCCGAATTAGTACTTGTTGAAACATGACTCAGAAAATGTATACAATCAGAGAGGAAGGTGACGCTTTTGAGCAAGATCTCTTGAAGCTTCGTCCGACACGAAAGGTGCAAGGGATTGGAAATACGTTCTACTTTCAAACCTTGAATTATGGTGATGATGGCTTTTATCTTCAAGTTCCATTCTTCCACAGTAATGGCATGTCTACATCAGGGTATAGCAATATGAGACAAATGCGAGTGACTTTTCCAAAATGGCAACAGGTGATTCTTAAAATTATTGACTCTTTCGCGAAAGAATGTGTTGAGCTGCCTGAAAGTGCTCCCACTCATTGGAGAAAGGCATTAGAGGAAGGAGTTGGTTATAAGGAATTGCCGGAATTCGATACACTGTTTTTAAAACTATCTGATCATTTTCAAGCATTCGATCTCTTTACAAACGCGATGGAATGTGAGGATCTCAAACGGGGCCGCTATATGGGCTTAGTGCACGTTACCGGACTTTATATTGGTTCACATGGTTCGACTGGTAAAGTCGCATCTTTACAAATGAAGGTTCTTCAACTAGTCTATGAACCACTACCAATTGATAAATGTTTAATTAACATTGATAAGACTGCTTCAAGTGATGGGAAGGAAGAGAGCAAAAAGCGAGGGCGGAAATCTAAAGATGGGAATCCTAAATTGAAGTTGAAGCGCCAAGATGCTGACTTGAAAACTTTCTATAATCCTAATTGTGATGAGGAAACACAAATGTTTTAATTTGTAAATGTTTTAATTTGTAAATGTAACTTGAAAGTTTCTATTCTGAATGTAAATAAACTTGATCTGGAACATGTGTCTGTTTTGTTGTTCTAAGCAAAATTAGCGGGATGATGAGTTTAATGTTAATGGAATTATAAGATGACAGATTTTCGTCTATTCACTGATCGCACAATGTGTGTCGCTGGACCAAGTCAGTCCGGTAAAACTACATTTGTAACTGAATTGCTACAATATAGAAATGAAATGTTTAACAAGGAAATTAAGAGAGTCAAATGGTATTATGGAATATTTCAACCACAACTACATTCTGCACTTCGCCAGAAAGGTTATGAGGTGAAGCAAGGGTTGCCATCAACTGAGGATATCAAAGCAGGTGACTTACTAGTATTAGATGATCTATTACGAGAAAGCAAATCTTCAAAGGATGTAACTGAAATGTTCATTCAAACTGCACATCATAGGGAAGCTTTTATTATCTACATCACCCAAAACATCTTCGATGGAGGGAAAGAGCAAAGAACTAGAAGTTTGAATACACATTATTTGGCAATATTTAAAAATCCAAGAGATAGCAGTCAGATACATCATCTCAGTAGACAGATATTACCTCAACAACCTAAAGTACTTTCAAAAATATATGAAGATGTAACAAAGAAACCACATGGTTATCTATTTATTGATCTAACCCAGGAATGTCCGGAACGACTTCGATTTCGAAAAAATATCATACCTAATTCCGCTGAACCAATGACTGTTTTCTCGGTTCACAGTTAGTTTTAAGCAATGTACTTTGTTGCCTTATTATTTTCAAACATGTCGTATTCAAAGATGGTAGTCATTCCTCAAGAGGAGTATGTACAATTGACTACACTACAAAGTGCACAGGAAGTCAAAAATATAGATCAACCTATTACGAATCAACTTAAGGAACTAACACAAAAGGATATGGAAATTCAGAAGATTAAGGATCCCTATCGACGAATGCAGTTAGCAGCTGAAAACATTGACGAGAGGCGACAGATTCGTGACAAGTTGCGACGATTTATAACCTTGTCAACACCTCGACCATATCGTGTGCGCGCTGAGCGATTATTTGACTTCATTGATCCACATGTGAAGTTCAATGAGAGAGGGGAGATAATAGATGAAACAACTGGTGATGTTATTAGAAATAGTCACATAGATGACCTTCTACAATATGCTGTCAGAGATGTAAGGCGAAAACTAGGTGCACCACAAGGGTGGACATATTTTCAGAAAATTTTATCTGATCAAAATGTACCTCACAATATTATTGGAGGACCGACTGTGAATGAATTGGATAAGGGTCACTTACAAGATGGATCAAAGAGTAAAACACCCACGATGGCGGTCAAGCGAGAGCTTGCAGATCCCGATGATCTGCAACCAAAAAGAGCTACTAGGCGCTCAATGCGTGTTGCGAAGGAGTATAGCAAATATTAAGCAAATATGAATTAAGCCTTGCCTCTCTCATATCATGTCGTTACAAAAATTTTGCTGTTGTTTGAAATCTGCGCTCGAAGGCAAAGGAGAAGAGGGCATAGAGGTTGATATCAATTGTGTTAGCAGTTGCTGTGCGAGTAATACGCGTGCAAATCAGAACAAAGACGATGAGTACAGCAGTGAAACTCAGAAAGATTTATGACAACTTAAATCATCCCGCAAGTTTCAGTCGTCCGGAGGTTCTAGCTCGTGCAGCAGGTGTGGGAATAGAGAAAGTCAAGAAGTGGTTGAGGAGTCAACCGACTTACACTCTTCACAAAAATGCGAGAAAGCGGTTTCCAACAAGAAAATATGTTGTTAACAATATAGATAGTCAATGGCAAGCGGACTTGGCTGACATGCAACAGATATCACAGTATAATGATGGCTATAAATACATCTTAACTGTAATAGATATTTTATCTCGCTATGCTTGGGCACGTCCGCTGAAATCTAAACGAGGACCAGAAGTTGAAGCGGCTTTTCAGAGCATTTTCAATGAGGGGCGTGTTCCACAAAGAATACAGACCGATCAAGGGAAGGAATTCGAAAACTCTCATGTTCGAAGTCTCCTTAAAAGTCATAATGTGGAATTGTTTAGTGTCAAAAGTGCTTATAAAGCTGCCATGGTTGAGAGGTTCAATCGCACACTGAAGACAAAAATATGGCGTTATTTCACTGCAAAAAATACACATGTTTGGGTAGGTGAGCTGCAGAAATTTGTTAAGAATTACAATGAAAGCTACCATCGAATCATTAAGATGAAACCAGTTGATGTTACCCCAGATAATGCGATGGATGTATGGCTTCGATTGTATGATAAGAAAGCGAAAAACATTTCCAATGAAAAGAAAATTAATGTTGGTGATAGAGTTCGGATTTCAAAGGTCAAGTCTACATTTGAGAAGGGGTATCTACCTAATTGGACTGAAGAAGAGTTTTTTGTGGATGAAGTAAATACAAAATTTAGGCCCACCATGTATAAATTAATAGATTACCATGGCAATCCAATTGAAGGAAAATTTTACTCTTATGAATTGCAAGTAGTAGACAGAAGTGAAGAGGTGTATATGATTGATAAAATAATTAGGAGGAAAGGTCATGGCAATCAAAGGAAATATCTAGTTAAATGGAAAGGATATCCTGATTCATTCAATAGCTGGATAACGCACCAGGATCTACAAAATGTGGAGATGGGAGACACTCGTAACTTTTAAGCTAATATAGCATGTGACTTCTTCCATATATGACTTTAACATGTCTACTAACTTCAATATCATTCTTCCAAGCAATAGCAACCCCAAGATATTCCCAAGTAACAAACCATCTCTATACTCTGTTGAATTCGCTAATCCAATTACTCTGCATGGACCCCATGAAGTTGCTCTAACTGAAATTACTTATTACAACGATATCAGTTTGCTAAAGAACAACTATTTTGAATTACATAAAGAAGTGCGAGAGAAGGATGATTGCTTTCGCATATTTCAAAATAGTCTACATGGTACATGGGCTTTTCATCATCTAACTTTACATCCTTTTTCAACATCTTTACCATCTGTTCAAAACATGATTAAAATTCAAAAGGCATTTGCAACGTCAACTTTTGATTCTAAGGTTCCCACAATGAGCTTGCAAGATACAGAAAAGGAAATCGGTAGAATGTTTGAACGAATAAATGATCTCTTCAAGCTGACTTTGAATAAATTCTACAAACCAGTCATAAAGGGGTCAACAAAATTGATGAAGGAAGGGAAGCATGTTCTTCTTGTATTAGGTAAGGATTTGAGTCATACTTTTGGGTATTCCAGAACAACTTTCTCATCAAGGTATTGGTACAATGGACGTGGGTGGAATTCGGAGAGGAAAGTCACTGATTTTCAATGTAGAATTGTGCCATTGTATGCATTACAAAGAAGGAGCATCCGAGTAAAAAATAAATTTGAGGTCATTAGAAGTGTTGAAGACTTTGCAAGAAAGTTTCAAGGATCAGTGCCAGAAACGTTAATGACTTGTGAATATAAGAAAGAGAAAGTAACTTTATTTACTGTTGAAACGGAGGCAGAATTTATTGTTTTTACTAAAAAGACACCATTGGAAAAGTCTGAGTCCGCTGTTATTGAATTTGGATCTGAAATGATTGGGATGTTTAAGGGCCTTGAAAGCGCACCTTGGTTGACAGAATTAAATGATACATTCAAGGTTCAATTGTCCTCTTCTAAACTCAAAGCATCAACAAATGCTTCATGGGATATCCACGTATACAGCGAAGACATATCGGGTGATGAATTGTCTACTTCCAGTGAACTTGTAAAAAGAGTTAATTTGAACATTGAAAGCTTGAAAACGCCATCTGAATTGTGTACAAAGTTAAATGAGTTTGGTGTAGATTACCTTGATGCATATGAATATCACTTTTCTTATGACCCACATAAGAAACGCATGATTCTAAAGGTAGGGAAGAACTCTCTTATCAAGCTGGATAGCGTGTTAACGACCACATTGGGATTCTCAAAATCAACTATTTATGAAGGTACATCAATAGGCGATACAACCCCATCACTAGAGCGTGATATAAGTAACTTATACGTCTATTGTAACATTATTGAATATACAAGGGTTGGCGACATTGAGGCCCCACTTCTGCGCACATTTCCTCTCTCATCCGTAAGGAAGCAACTAATCAATCGAGAATTTTTTAATACAATGTATCTACCAATCAGCCGAAATTTCATCAATAGAATTGACATATCAATTCATGATGACGCAGGAGAAGTAGTACCGTTCTGTGGTGGTGTTACTGTTTTGACCCTACATATTAGGTCACGAGAATAAGGCTTTACGCTATTGTGACTTCCATAGTTATTCAATAGTCATAATGACAGGCATTTACAGTAGACCATCATATCAGAGCGGTTATCCCGTGTTTGTTGGAGGTAGACGACAAGTTGGAGGAGGCATATTTGGTGCACTAAGACGTATGGTTCTTCCAACACTCAAAAAGTATGGCGTACCAATCATGAAGCGTGTTGGAAGCAGGGCTTTAGATTTTGGTGCAAATGTTGCAGCTGATGCGCTTCAAGGTGAGGATATCGGTGAATCTATGAAAATGCGCGCGCAGCAATCTGCCATAGACGCATTAGATGATTTAACAAAGACGAGACGTGCAGTTCGGAAGAAGTGTAGGAAGTCAAGACAAGTTGGATCAGGCCGAGTTACTAAGCAAAGACGCAGGAAAAGTAAAAAGCCGACTAGAGCAGCACGTTCTAAATCTAGACGTCGAGTGAAAACAAGAAAGCGCAAACGAAATTCCACAGCTACTAGAAACAAGTCAAAACGAAGGAAGACAACATATTTGTAGAGCTAATACGATGCAGAGTATCAATTCGGCTTTGTGTTTCTTCGATTCTCCCCCTCATCAGACAGACATCATCTCCTCAACAATTGTAGACATAGTCCCCACAACAAATATCGATGGTAACCAGCAGCCTATTCAGTTTGATATACCTGCCAATCCTCAAGATTATATTGACTGTCAATCCATTGATTTAGAGTTGTGTATACAAATTAAGAAGACTGATGGTACAAATATCGATTCATCCAAGGATAAAGTGGGATTAGCAAATCTTCCTATTGCCAGTCTGTTCTCAGATGTGTATCTAATATTGAATGACAAACAGATTGAAGGAGGGGATCGAGCATATCCATATGGAGCATATATACATACAATGACTCAATTTCAAAAGCAAGCTAAACAGTCACACTTGCAAGTTTCTGGGTGGTATGATGATCAGCAAGGGAAATTTGATGATGTCTCAAATACAGGGTTGAAAAGACGAATGGATTTAACAGCGGATTCAAAGGAATTATACTTGAAAGGACCCGTCTATCTTGATTTCCTTCGTCAATCGAGATATCTGCTATCACAGGTTAAAATGCAAATAAAATTTATTCGTGCAAATCCTGAGTTCGCGTTAATGGCTTTTGGAGCTACAAACTATCAAGTCAACATAAGTAATGCCGTGCTCAATGTAAGGCGAGTAACAATGAACCCGTCAGTCATCAACGAGCATGCGACAGGATTGAGGAAAAACAATGCAATATATCCAGTTAATCACAGTGTGTTGACAAACTTCACAATTGGTGCGGGATCATCCTCACATGCCTACCCAAATCTTTTTCCCACTGCAATGCCAAAGGCGGTGTATATCACATTTGTGGAAAATGAGGCATTCATTGGTGCTTTTGAAAAGAATCCATTCAATTTCCAACACTTTAATGTTAGCAAACTAGCACTCTATCAGGATGGGAAATTTGTATCTTGCAAAGCATATGAGCCTAATTTCAAAGATGGCAAATTCGCACGTGAATATGGTTCTATTTTCACCGCCCTCAACATGTTTAATACAGACGATTCAAATGGAATTACAATGGATATGTACAAGAATGGCTACTTCTTTATTATGTACAACCTCACAGCAGATGCAGATCTAGGTGGTGAAAGCGTAGGAGTTACAAAGCCTGGAAATCTACGACTAGAGGTATCATTTGAGTCACCTTTGAAGAAAACAATTACTTGTCTCATTTATGCTATCTATGATAGCAAAGTTGAGATAACAAGAATGAGAGACGTGACTGTCAGCTATCAGAGATGAGTAACTTAAGCAACATAGAAATCTTGAGGAAAATGAGGAAAGCTCATCCCTACTCCAAGACAATATTTCTCAATGTCTTTTCTAGAGATAATTTACCTGTTTCAATTCCTTTCTATCCTTGTTCACTTATCATCAATACGGATACCAACAATCTTCCCGGAAAACATTGGATTGCTGTATACATCAATCGTTATAAAGTTGCCGAATATTTTGACTCTCTTAATCAACCTCGTTTACATGATATCGCATTATGGATGAACAGGTTTTCCTGGACTGTTAGGAAAGTGACATCGTTCCCACTTCAAAGTAATACATCTCTAATGTGCGGTGGCTATGTACTCTATTTTGTCAACGAGAGACCATTGAAAAATAACTGTAAAAGTGCTTTAGAACTATTTTCAAAAAACTGTGATAAAAATGATGTAATTCTTACTAAATATGTTGAAACAGTTTTGAAATAAAGTTTTATGTTGTATCATTAACTTGCTCTCTTTTTTCCAAAACAAGGGTTTATAAGGAAAACAAAAACATGCTCATATTTCATTATCTATTCACATATATACAAAAAACATGTTCACATTTCATTATCTATCCACATATATACAAAATCTACAATTTGGTTTTCATGAAACATTTTTTCAAATCACATATGATGGGAGGCACATCACTTATGTCTTTAATGCCGGTTATCACAATCTTTCCATTATGGAACACATGAACATTATATGGATGCCAGTTAGTCAATTGAGCTGCTGGAAATAACTCCACTTCATAAGTTAGATTATGTGATGATGTAACTTTACGGAAATCATAGTGATAGTGTAATTCACATAACACGGTCATTGTCTTCACTTTCCAATCAGATAATGAATCACCAAGTAAATGTTCCAAAGTTAAGTGTAAATATGAGAGATCACCCTCCATGACCCTTCCAATACATTGGATTGTTCCATTTGGAAAGAATAGGATAGTGAGAGATCTATCCTTCCTCTGAATCCTCCATGTTAACATTGAGGGTCTTCCAAGATGTAAGCTCGTTGTCGGCTTCAATTTGCGTTTTATCAGTAACCATTGTTTTCGGTTGGGTATATTCCTCTCGATCTCTTGTAGATTGAGTTTTGACTTTGCTTTTGTAGTTAACATCCGATTTACAACTTCCAACCGTTTGATGTCCTCCATCTTTAATGAATGACGTTATCTGTGGTAGTATCTCCCTTGTAAAGGTTTCCCATGTGACGTCACTGAAACGAAAAAATCGATATTCAACATCTTCACGTTTTGGTGAACAGACGTATAGTTTGACTGATGAATCACACTTTATCCATACCTTGTCATCGAGAGGAATCTTGATCCGAGTCTTGTGGTTGTCAATGAGATCCGCAAAGTCTTTCAGTGAAGGCAATGAGTCAATACTAATGCAAACGCCACGATGTTTTCGATCACTATTTGCTATTGAATGACGAAATGCTATTCTTTTAGAATTTGTTATGTGAACGTTTTGAACGTCACTAAGTTTCCATGTTCTAATGTAATGAGGCATGTTCCGAAAGCTATGTTTCAAATTTAAGTTTAATGTTTGCCTAAAGTTTGTTATTTTATTAGCTCAACATATCGGAATGATGTTGAGTACAAATTCTTCACATATTCATTCACATTAGGACTACCTATTTATTAGTAATCATTTCTACATATCGGAAAGATGTAGAAATTTCAATTTTAGTACGTGTGGTTTGAATAGAACATTAAAATTTGAATTAAGCGCTAAATTTCGAAAATTCAAATTTCGCGCCAAAATTCGAATAATCAAATTTAAAGATTTTTTTCGAAAATTTGAATTTCGCGCCAAAATTCAAATAATCAAATTAAAATACTAGGTTAGGGTTAAGGGTTAGGGTTAGGGTTAAGGTTAGGGTTAGGGTTAGGGTTAAGGTTAGGGTTAGGGTTAAGGTTAGGGTTAAGGTTAGGGTTAGGGTTAGGGTTAGGGTTAGGGTTAGGGTTAGGGTTAGGGTTAAGGTTAGGGAAGCAAGAAGAATATCTATGGCACCCGGAACCCATGGGTAAATAAATTTTCGAGTGCGCGAAGCGCACTCGAAAATTTATTTACCCTATAATCCGAAAAATTTCGAGGGCGCGAAGCGCCCGAGAAATTTTGAGGCCCCCCTCCCGCCGTGTATGAAGTGTATGAAGTGTATGAAGTGTATGAAGTGTATGAAGTGTATGAAGTGTATGAAGTGTATGAAGTGTATGAAGTGTATGAAGTGTATGAAGTGTATGAAGTGTATGAAGGTCAAAGGTCAAGGTCAGGTCTAAGATCAAGGTCAAGTGTAGAGGTTTGTATATTATGGTCATTTTTAGTTGTAAAACTTTAACTTTGAAAATTTGTAAACTTAGTCATTTTTGTAAAAAAACTTGGAATTTTTCAAGTTGCATACAGATGCATACAACTAGGATTTTTTCATCAAATGGGTACATACAATATATCATTCGAATGCTCTTTTCATGCTGATTCTAATGGTGTATTGTATGACACATGTATGACATATAACTAGAGAGCTACATGTCTTTAAAGAATGGGCTAAAAACTTAGTGAATTTAAAAATCTAACATTTGTCTGCTTGCATACAGTTGCATACAACTAGGATTTTCCCATCGAATAGGTACATACCTTATATCATTCTAAAGGTCTTTTCATTCTCATTCTTATGGTGTCGTGTATGACACATGTATGATATCATCCTGGACTGCTACAAGCATTTTAAAATTAACAACATAACTGTTTCTTTAAAAGTTATATGTTCCTATTTATTTCAAGTTGAAGTCTTCATACTTGATTTTTTGTTTCAATTCAGTTATTGAACATCATTAATTGTAGATAGTTATTCCCCTTTCCCATTCAGACCTTAATTGAAGACCGATTTGTGAAATGATAAAACAAGTCTGTTCATATATACAAATAAATATTAAATAAAGAGATTAAGAAAAAACACACTAAATGTCATCAAGGTAAGGAAAGGGTACAAGTTTTTTCAAGTCCACTTGCACATGGATCCTGGTCTTCTTGGGCGCACAGGGACAGCGACGTGGTGTGTCAAGGTCGATGACCGAAAATTCGAGAGCGGTTGTGAGGTTCCGCTCGTTCGGCTCCATCCTCATGAACACCCGTTTGGTGTGATACTTTTTCGGGGCGTTCTTGACTTTGACCGTGACCCGTCCATAAAGTGGCGTTCGCATGGACTTCTTATTCATGTGACGCATCGTCTCAATTGATACGTCACTATCCTCATCACTCGAGTAGTCGGGCGATGCAGGGGCTTGGGTGAACACCACCGGCTCGTTTGGTGTTGTCGATCGCTCCATCGGAGATTGGGGAGGTGTACTGGTACGTTCCACTGGCGAAGTGGTACGATCAGCAGTACCGTTCTCAACTGCGGCTTTCTGTTTGCGATCCATTATGACTTGTAGATTTAAAATAATTGTAACTTGTAAACGTGAGGATTAGAACCTTTGATAAGAATTGGTACAAACCTCGGACTTATATACTTTTTAAACAAAGGAAATCCTAACAGCCAATCAGAGAGGTACCGAACTTCCCTAAAGAATATATATAACTATATAAAGGATGACATTGTTCCAAACTGTTAAGTACTTATCCTCAACGTTCCATAACAAGAAGCATGTCCTCAAAACCACTATTTTATTTTCAAAATGACAGCCAAGTCATTATGGGAGGTCAGTTGGACATGACCATGCATCTGTCTTGCGGCTGCAAAGTGGCCCTATGGAAGACCTTGACTGTCTCTGCACTTCAAAGGCGGAATGGACTACCGGTGAAGTGTCCGGTACACGAATGTGACCATGACTTTAGTAAAAATCCGACATTCCATGAGTGGTGTGATGACTTCTTGAAGATCATGGAGTCGCATGAGGGACGTGATTTGCACCCGTCATTTATTTTTCACGCTTAAATTAAACTTACATTGTAAATCTCTTGTCTTTTCATTTTAAACATAGTTCTGGAATTGGTTTTCTTATTGGGGAGCAACTAAATCATAACTGCACAGTAAAGTTTCACATCTAAATAGTGCTACATTAAAAATAATTGTCACAATAGTCGCAATTGAGCAAACCCATTCAAAATCAAACAACGGACGTCTATCGGTACGTACCCAAGTGCTCAGAACCAAACCACACAAGTTCGATCATAGACGTTCCCAAACACAGTGTACTCAACTGAGTGTACCAAACACATGTACCTATCCAGTAAAACAGATCTCATACAAGTTCTTATTCATAACACTGAATTATACATGTACCTATCCATGTGCCTATCGATAACTAAAGTATACATGTACCTATCCATGTACCTATCCATGTTCCTATTGACAACACTAAACTTTACATGTACCTATCCATGTACCTATTGATAACACTAAACTTTACATGTACCTATCCATGTACCTATCCGTGGCAAGTAGGGCACAGTTTTCACTACTAATAACAATCATGCGAGAATAGGAGCTCATAGTTTGTAGATAATCATAGGCTTTTTCAAAATATCACTTCGAAATCTAAAGTCTTCCGGACACTCTTGTGTAAAATCAATAAATACGTAACCGGGTGGTTTTTCAGTTGCTGCTTGAAAAATTTCAATTAAGGCTTTTGAAGCTCTTGGCGAAACTTGTCGCGCTAAAATTTCAAATTGACTTCGGTTTCGTGGATTCTTAAAGATAGCGTAATAGTGCGTATTCAGGTTTCGTGTGCGGGCTTCTTTCCCATCAGGAAACAAATTTTGCGTGATATAGATTATAAAGCACCTTTTGTGATGTGCTACGCGAGTGAACATATCTGTAACGTCTTTAGAATTCTTGCTTTCCTTCAATAGATCATCCAATACAACGACATCGTTGGACTCTATCTTATCAGCTCGAATAATTCCTTCATTTCGAATAAAGTTACGACGTTGCAATTCCTGAAAGAGTAACGGCTGATAAATACCATAGCTCCAAATAACTCGATTGATGGGTTCCCTAAACAATTCTTTTCTTTTGTCTAGCAAATTCAGAGTGAAAACAGTTTTACCTGCATGGGATGGACCTGATACATTCAGAACTTTATCACATTGAAGTCTGAAATCTAATTTAATACTCTGAGACTCAACATTTGCATAATTAACGCTTAAAGCCAAAGATATTACCCAATACGTTGCCCACTACAGGAGCTAACATCAGAAGTATTGCTGAAAGGAAACCACCCTTTTGTGACAGAGTTTTCCTCTTTCTTTGGAGGGTGATTTTAGGATTGGAGATGAATCGTAATTTTGTAGTATATCGCTTAAGTAACTTTCGTTGTTGTGGTGATAATTTCTTTGTCCTCAAACTTCTCACATGAGAAACAATTTCTCGAATAAATTTATCATTAGCATGTCGTGTAGCATTATATCGATGATTTCTTTTCATTCGTTGAAGAGCTCGAATGGCTGCAGAAAATTTTGAAGACTTTCGACTTTTGCGTCTCGCCATTTTTCTCTTTACCATTGTCACAGCTTGAGTTTTCCATATTTGCATAAGTACTAACTTTTACGGCAGAAGTGACACTCAAAATGAGCTATATCACAGTGGCTACATTGACAGAGTTGAATACAGCAGCGTATGAAACAGCACTGGCAGACAGTATGCTTACATCTATCTCTTAAAGATGCGGTTTTCACTTCCATCCTTTCGCTTACATACATCACACATATTTTCACTCTTACTAACAACTTCTAAAGCAAGTCTTTTTGACGACATGAACTTGCTAGCCTTTTCTAAATAATAGACGCATGTACAGAAGGAATATACTTCGAGAGTAAGTAGACATAACTCGAAAACCAATTGTGCTACGATCAAGTACCATTGCATCTTTAAGTTTCTTTTATAGAAAGTTGAATGTGAATATGTGAAATTGCTTCAATCACTAGACTGCTACCATGATGGTTAAATGCATCAAGACGTTGAGCAATTTTTCCCATATGTCTTTCAAAAAATTCTTCAGGATTATCTACAACTTCCATTGAATAGGAAGCAAAGCGGAAGAAACGATCTTCTACCTCTTCTTTCCCAAAATGACTGAAGTGAATTTTCGCAACTAATCGCGCCATTACAATTTTATCAGAAAACGCATCCATTAACTTCAAAAATAGTGTGCTAGTATCACCAATAACTGATTTGATGTTAATCTCATCTTTATGAAATGCTATCACATAATCTTGAATAGTCCCTTTTAAACTTTGCCTATGAAAACGCAATGTTCCGCAATCATTTGAGAAAGACATTGTCATCCTGCATCTATCCCTCCAATTGCAAGAAAAACAGCAAGTCTTTACATAAAGCTTTAATTGAATGACTTCTTCAAGCATGCATTACAAATTTTGGGTTTGAAACAAATACAATAGATACAGTTGGTAACTATCATACAGAGAGCAATGAAAACCAAACCTTGAAAGAACATTGATTATGAATGTAACTACTACAACGAACATTTGAAATGAGAACATTCAGCTCCTTGAAACGTTTCGTAACTTCATGATAGTGTTGATTAACTCTACTATCCCAAGGTGGAAGTAGAATATCATTAATGACTAGATTAGGAAAAAGTTTTCTCTCTTTGGAGGGATCATTACAAAAGATACGTACAACATTGAAGGCTGCTAGCCATCTTTTAAAGTCAATAAGAAGAGCATTTTCACTAGGAAGACCAAAGTCTTGTAAATATTGTTGATTAAGTCCATGAATATGTTTTCTCGCCCATCCATCAGCTTTGGGATCACACTTGGCATGATGATGATAAACACTAACAATCTGATATGAGCAATTGTCCATGGCAATAGCACTGAGCTCCTGTACAGGTTCACCCTCACAATCCATAAAAATGATGGTGGATGACTAAAAAGAAAATTACATAGTTTTACTCATCGGATGAAAAATCCTATAACATATTACAATATGAAGAAGTGCAACGATGCTGTTCACGACAAAATACACAAATAACATGATAACAGCGAAGAAGCAAAATGTATCTGATAGGACCACGTCTACGATACTCAAAGCACATAAGCGAATTGTCATAAGGTAGAGATAGGAAAGGATTAGCGATTCTCATTCTTTGATTTGCGTTTTCCGGTAACATTCTTCTCTGACTTGTGCTTCCCACCGCTCTCGTTGAGGATTTGATCAAAAATGTTATTAACATCTGGCTGCTTCGGTATATATAGGATGGATTGAGTATGCATTGCTATAGAGGCCAATTTATTATCCCTATGATAACCATAATATAGTCCGCTTATTGTGAAACGAATATTCCAAGTGCCTTCTGCGAGCTCTTCACACCTGATGGGTGTTATTTGTTCTCCATCCTTTCGATAGTAAGAATACCAATGCGATAGTGGTAGAGAAAGTCGTTCACCTTCCTATATCTTTTTATATGGTGTATCCTTGTCATCTCTCGCTCTCCATACTTCGTTCGTCAAGGGGAGTAGGGATATCCGTATTTAGTGTCACAAAGTCTTCAATAATGTCAAGCTGGCGACGTATGTATGGAGCTACAGGAATGATGACGTAGTCTTCATACTGATTCCTCTTCACACTCACGTCTGTGGAAGGGATCATTCCCGTTTCCAGTGCTATAGCTTTATAGTGCTATCGAAATAGCGTATGCCTTGTCTAAATTTACGCTGTAGGGGTGTAGGATTATGTACCTGTGTTGTTTCCTCCACCGGTCTCAACAGTAGATGGCTTGATTGTAGCAAACCTTGCACCGTCTGGACATCAGCATCTAGTCTGGTAAGTGATGTAGAAGCCTGAAAGCGGAAAGATGCGATTAGGTAAACACTCAAGAAAGGAGGTGGAGGGAAGTTTTCCGACTTACCATTCTAGTTGAAAAGTAGGATAGATGAGCTGAGAGAACGTGCGTCCGTCACTTATACGATTCAAAGATATAATGATTGTCACTCTAAAGTCTCATTATTTATAGAGAAATGCATGATTATCATTGGATGATGATCCTCATTGGACAATAACATCAAGCTGATTCCAAATCTGGTCTCCGTTTACCCATCCGAGCCTTCGTTCGCCCGCTGGAGCTGTTTTTTGGAAAATTCTAACTCTGTCGTTTTTCGCCAATTTCCAAATTTTTCAATGGCGTCTCACATCAAACGAAGAAAGATATGAACAAGCCGTTTCTTCCACTGAATTTGTCTCACTCTTAGCTTTCAAACGAGCTATTGCACGACTTTCTACGATCTCTAGAACCAAAGTTGGAAGCAACGCTGTCGAGGGGGGGATGTCCCAAAAATTTTTTCTCTCCGATTGAGCTGAAAATCACCATACCGATGCAGAATTTGACGCTGAATCCGAATCTGCCCTCCGTTTTCCCATCCGATGCTTCGTTATGGCTCTACAGCCCAAAATATCCCAAATTCGCCGTTAACTCTGTCGTTTTTCACCAATTTCCAAAATCGGGCAACCTGGTCGGCCGCCCAAGTCAACCTGGACGGTCGACCAAGATTATCTCTCGAGGGGGGGCGCTGTGTTTATTGTGGAGGTTTGCTTTCTACTCACTGTAGCTCTGCCGTAATGTAAATGCACGATGCATGATAGTCATATGTACCTTAGTTGAAAATAAGGGATTGACTTGATGCAAGGTATTTTTCTACATGGCAAAATCCAGCAAAATTGGTCCTCTTTTTTGTCCACTAAAAAATTCTCGAAAAGTTGATTTCTTTTGCTCCTGATAGTTGTATTTGGTTCATGCAAGATACGTTATGTGTGCTAGACCACAATCCAATTACTAATAGGAGATCTGTAGCTGATTTTCTGATATGAGGGCGTCGATGTGATGACCGATCGATGATCGGTGATGACCGAAAGTTAATATACATCCTTGTACGCATGTTTTAAATGGCTTTTTTACTTCAATAGTCATGCTGAGGACATGTACTCATGATTTGATATCTCCCACTATTCATGATGAATTCATAAGCTGACTATCTAGACCTAGGGTACTATGTAGGTAGGCCTTAATGGCGTGCAATAGACGCGATTCTAAATTCAAATTTCGAAACTGCTTCTAGCTATCATATATGCTGATTCTATGACAAGAGTTTATTGCTGAAAACAGCATAAATGTGTTAACTTGCATACTTTATGGCCATTCTACAACATCATGAATTGGAGTAGGCCTGCAATAGGCCGAATTAACTATCATAAAAGGAATGTCTAATAGAGGGGACAGAGCTGTCTCCACTGGTCTCATCCCTTACGTAGATTTATGTTGGGATGCATGCATGCATTTATGCTTGTTAATGAATTCATAGTCCATATCCATTTAATTCTATTTATAGGATTTACGGAAGTTGTTGTACGGGTAGACTATGAGAGCTTCTTTTGACAGTTATACTTTTGAAGTTTAAGTTTTAAAGTTATGGATTTATGCATGTTTTAGTTTAGGATGAGCATGGATATCCATGAATAACTGCCATGACTCGGATATAATAATAATAATAATAATAATAATATCTTTATTGCTTCACATGGTTACAGTCGGTGAACGCACTACAAAAGTACAAAATCATAGATTACAATATTTTATAAATGAACAACGAAAGCGTTCAGATTTTGCGAATGGTGGACGCAAAGTGCACTGAGAACGAATTAGTCGACAATGATGTGGTTGGAACATAGCAGACAAGGGGAGAGAAGACGACCCCTCAATTGATGAAATTCTGTAACATCTTTGTAGACATCATGTCTGTGCGCTATTCTGTATACATCCAATCTGCTTGAGTTCTTCGGAGGGATGTAATTACCAACACCAAACTTGAGAACGTCTTTGTAGGTGGAGGGGATGTCAACTCCACTGATATTTGTCACTGTCTCGGGAAGATCAATGTCACCGTTGTACTTCTTCACCAACCACTCAAAGCTGCCGTTGTTCTTCTGTCGTCTTGCCACTTGTTGCTGATTGAAAGTTCTCCAAACAGTCTTGTAGAGAAGGCAAACATCGAAGAGTGAGAGGGATCCGGTGAGGATCCTCAGCAAATGACTTCTTCGTTTCCTCCAAACGTCTAACTTTAAATTGGCATCAGATATATAGGCAGAAATGAAGCAGGACATATTCGTCTTAGTTATACGAAGACCCGTGTCCGTAATTCGATTGCGAATGCTGGTAGGAGACACACCAGAGTCGGAACAGCGTCTAAGGAAAAGCACTCTTTCAGCATGATAAGCGATTTTCCCCGATAAAGAGACGACGAAAGTTTTCTCGAATGGTGCAGAATCTTTCTGTTGACGATGATCAAGTTATGTTCACGGCCGACATCAAGAGTCTCTTCACCAACATACCGGTCGAGGAAACGATCGACATCATCTGCGACACATGGTACCGCGCCTTGCGTGATCCACCGAAGGTTGAGAGAAGTGCCATTTCTGAAGACAATCTTCGATCACTCCTTCAATCAGTAACGAAAGACGTGAAGTTTGTGTTCAACAATGGTTTATACCAGCAAGTCGATGGCCTTGCAATGGGCAGTCCTCTCAGTGGTTCGTTCGCCGATGTGTTTGTTGGACATTATGAACGTCATCTCCTCAGCTCAAGGACCACCAACTACCGCCTTCGCTCGTATGTTCGATACGTCGATGACATCCATGTGGTCATTGACCGGTGCCGATCGAACGAATTCAAGAACGACCTAGCCAGCATGCATCCGTCCTTGCAGTTTGACTTTGATGATGGGACTCACTTCCTCGATGTCAATCTGCACCGGGATGGTCAGGGGATCAAAACGTCGGTTTATCGTAAACCCACTTTCACCGGTCTTATCATCAATTACAGTGCCTTCTGCCCCAAGCAATACAAGATCAATTTGGTGAGAAATCTGTACGACCGAGGAAGAAGGCTCTGTTCCGCTGAGCTTTTTGCTGAAGAGTCTGCTTTCCTGCGAGTTGTTCTGAGCAGAAATGGCTACCCTTACTGGTTCATCGACAAGTAGTACAGCCAGCCCATCAACAGACAGGAAGTTGCATCAGTGGCAAAGAAGAAGATCCTATTTGGCATTCAATACATCGGAGAAGTATCTACCCGAGAGATGAGTCACATCAAGAAGACCATTGAGAGAGCCTACCCTCATCTCAATGCCGTGCCGTGGTATCGAACAAGGAAGTTGGCAGCCAACGCTCCTAAGGATCCAATCCCTCCAGCTCAAAGACCCCAGGTAGTCTACTCTTACCGCTGCGCTTGCGGAGCAAGCTACGTGGGCAGGACCGAGCGGACCCTTGACAAGCGTAAGGCCGAGCATATACCAAGATGGTGTGAGAACAACATGCCTCGACCAAGGTCTAAGCAGCCTCCTTCATCATCCATCACACAGCATCACTTGCAGTGCCCTCATCCAGGCTCAAGGGACAACTTCAGAGCCGTAAAGTTCTGCAGAACTGCGTTGGAGCTCCGCGTCAGCGAGGCGGTACTCATGCGACTTTCTAAACCACCGCTGTGTAGACAGAAAGAGTTCACTTTTACTTGTGCTCTGATTCTTTGACTTTTCCTCTTCAACTTATTTTGTAAATACGTCATTTTACTCATAGATTTGTTAGTAACATATCACACCTTTATTAGCATTTTTATATGCAGTATCGTATTTAGCGTAGAACCTGATGTCTTGGTGTATGAGTTATATTCGTGTCTGTGATATTCTTTGCTGGATTTGTCATTTCACTGTCGTTTCTGCCGTCAACCCTTAAAGAGGCAGCGTGATATCAGGGCAATAAATATCTCTATGAACTTCGTATTTTGTATCTGGTATACACATCTTTGTGGCAACTTCGATGAATGAAGGAAACTCATTCGAATTGATACTTCTCCAAGCGCATTATTTTATTAAAAAGATAGTCCGGTGCATTGCAATAAACTGGATAAGCAAATAAAAATATGGAGCGAATATAAGCGACATGTGATCTGTACATAAGGGTAGCAAGGCAACCCGATCTCTTAAGATTGTACATGACATAAAGTCTCTTCCTCGCTTTCATAATATGTGGGATCCGTTTAGGCCACATCGACTTCGAATTGCTACCTTCTTATCATGCGGTTTACGTGAAAATTAATTTATAATGAAAATGAGATTTGGGTCATTAGTTTATAGAATTGATTTATTGGTTCAGGAGAAATTTTCGGTTGCTTTATGGTTGGATTTTAGGCTTTGTTTAGAATATGTCTTAGCACACCCTATGTAAGACGGAGTCGTATTCAACGTGTAAAACTCATCAAAGCTGTGCCGACGAAATTGTTAACATTTTTTAAATAATATGATGATAAAGTATCCATGAAAGGTCTAAGCCTCTCCAAAAACAGACACGGAAGACACGTGCATGCACATGTAGGCCTAACAGACGCACAAAAGAAATAAATAATCATAAATTCTATTCATCAGCAAAATGTTCCATAATGTACAAGCATTATGCTCAAGCATTGTCATGCTGCATATTTCTATTCAAGATAGACACACTAACCTACTCTACTATTTTGCGATCACATCATCGTGATTCTTATCAGCTTATGATAGACACCATAGCAATGGCATTAATCCACAGTATAAAAATGCAGCTGAAGTGATTGAGAAAATATAACATAAAGTTTATCATTTGATTGCAGCATAAAAAAGATATTCGCAGGTTGTTGGAATTATGTTGTGTTCTTTATTAAAGTTCAATGGAGATTTGATAAAATTAGCTCTATCTTGGTCTAGGCCTACTTGCATGCTTGGGGAGATTCCTATGGTGTAGACTTGATGTAGGTTATGTGAGACTTTTTAAAGAATATCGACCTTTATATAAATATCAGATACATCCATTGTATTAAATTAGGTAGCCTACCTAAGATGTCGAATGCCACAATATAAGATACTCGTATAGTTTCAATACCAGCTGCCATGACAGTTACAAATCTCTCCTGTGCTTTCGGCTATCCTCATCTTGTTATGCCATTCTCAGACTGATGACTCATTTAGATTATCTGTAAAAAGTCTTCAGAATCGGTACCGGAGTTTGGGATCAATAATCCAATTCCTTCTTTTGTCACTCTCCTTTGACACGTGACTCGTTGATTGAAAGATAAAAACTGGAAACTTAAAGACTACTCGATTGATGCACAGGAACTGTTCGCAAAGTGTAGATGTAGAAACACGGCAATCCGCACCTTAGTTTTCCAGTCAGTGCACTTTTAAGACATTTGCGTCGTTGGTACATCAAGTATCTTCTAAGGATATCATGTCAAGCAGTGTAGATTAAATGGCGACTTGATCTCATCATCACATCGACGCTGGAAATCATAATATCGACGGCGTCGATATGATGACAGTTTGTGCTAGTTTTGAAGCATAGAGCTGAGCAAAGTCAAAAGGTCGAATAAAAAATCCAATTATGCCATTATGGAAGTCTTAGAGCAAGTTATTTATCATGAGAATATTAGATCCATTGAACATTTCTTATGGATAGGAGATCACAATAAGTAGCCGTCGGTGTGATGACGAATTGTGGTAACCTCTTTAGAGAAAACATGGCCTTTTTCAAGAAAAATTATGCAATATCAATGAGCATTAGTTAAGCGACTTTTGATCATCAATTAAGACCAGTTAAGCATTCTACAATTGATGCAGTCAAATCAAATTTGGAGGCGTCGGTGTGATGACGGGAAAAGTTGTGAACAGCTATATACATGTATGTCGACCTAGCTCTGATTTCAATTAGTTTAATTTCTCAACTCTTGATATTTCTTTGATTCAGTAAGAAACAAAAAGTTACAGTCCTATGAATTTACATAATTTACAATCTGGTGCTTCATACAGCCGCAATGTATCACATCAGACTGAAGTGTCAACCTCGGTCTGAGAGTTATAGTAAAGATCACTGATTATTCAATTAATAATATTGCTACCTGCAGCCTTTACCCTCACCTGCTCATTCAATATATAAAAGTGCATCAACAACTCAAGTGATCTTCTCTATGATCCTCTCAATTCTTTGGAATGAAGATTTTAATTTTTAACTTCCGGTGTCTTTTATTGAAAAAGTCATGGCAAACTTAATTTCATCGAAATTTATTTTTATTATTGCTTTCATATCCTGAGACAAACATAGCATGTGCACTTTGAAAAAATCAATTCATCTCGTTCATTTAATCTGCTACATTCATTACATATTGGATGGACATAGTGCTTTTGTTGAATATGGTAGGATATTTTTATTCTAAAAGTTCATGCAATTAAGTAAATGAACGTCATGTTGTTGTGGTGCCATCTATTGAATCTGCTATAATAGTTGCATGCCCGCTCATCATCAAAATCCTAAATTTCAATGTCTATATTTTTTCAAGGATAGAACCAGTCTTTGCATAAAACTTTATTGTCAACAGTAAAATATTCGATACAGGAATATCATAGGCCTATCACCCAACGCCTCTGGAGAAAAAAGTAAAATAGGAAGCAATTCAGGAATGAGGTCACGCATAAACCATTACTAGTGGACCCTCAGGCTTAAATTTCATATTTTCATCATTAGTATTTTGGATGCAGCGGAGTAGAAAGTGCTCTATTTCTCTTTTCGCAAATTTTGGGCTTTTTTTGTTTGTGTAGGGTTTGAACCTATAACATAATTTGCCAACCATCAATTGTTAAATACTATGTAAATTCACATTGTATTTGGAAATATCTCCATGTAAGCTTATCATTATAAACTCAATTTCTCATACGGAATCCTGGAATTTGATTTTCATATTTATATATCAACCTGGGGCAAAGTTTGAATTTGAATAGTCAGACTTTACATTACAAGGAGTTAAAAAAATATTACCTTCATTCGTGTAGAATTATGTGAGAGTTATTGACAGACATAGCAACTGCCAACTCAACTTAATTTAGCTTCGATCGTTGAAGAAGATGAATTATACACGATCAGACGATCAACTTTGGACGTCATGACATTTTTCTAGCATCCATGTCAACTGCACATCATGGGAGTAAAGCATAGCCAATGCAATCTATTTTACCAACGAATGAGAAGCTGTTTACATATACATGGACTTTGTGTGTTTGCCGCATATATTTAGACTGCAGCTTGCTACAACTGAAATGTATTATTGATTAAATGTTAGTAGGATCAATTAATTAACTTATTATATTGGCACGCTGCATTGTCTATGTAGTCTTTTTCAAGATTACTATGCGTCTGCATATGATTACTAGAATTGGCAAAAAATAAATTTCAATTTGAAATCAATTTGATTGAAATTGAATTTAAATTTATTTTGTCCCAAGGTACATGCGTTCAAATATTAACAGTTATGTAGTATGCAGTAATTGATTCAATAATTCATAGTCCTTTATCAAAATACTTTCAAGTCCAAACTTTACCCAAGCCGGTTGCAACCTTTGCCTGGTGTTCGGGGTAAATATTGGACACTGTTTAAAGCTTTCTAAACGCTGTTTCTGATCATGATAATACTAAGGATATCTACAACACAAGTCGCAGATGTTCTAAAGATTCCAAATATGTAAGAAGGCATTAAATGTATATTAAAAAGATGTATTTTGAGTTCAAGGATAGAAAAAATATTCATGTCAAAAACTTATAGGCGTAATGAACAACATTGAGTGTAGGCCTACATGAATATAGCCTATCTCATATATTACTCATAAGTATATTAGTGAAAATTCACTGATATCCTTTTTGTATGTGCTCTACAATTCTGCAACTACTGAGAAGTGATTATTATGTTGTTATCGCGCTTATTTTGAAATATTAATGTAATCATTTGTTTATGATGTTGATGTCATTGTTCTCGCACTCTGATAAATAAAGACAGAGCTAAATGAATCCCCTTGTGATATATTTGAGTTGTATTTAGGTAGTAAACACCAATTCAATGTCTAATTTTCTCTAACGTAATAATCATGATTTCCATGACAATGATATTAAATTCATCATAATTATATAATTCTAGTCAAAACTAACAGTTTGAAAGCTTTTTAATTCTTAATTCCACCACTTTGCTAAAGAAACAGACTTCTTCTCAAATAAAAGGAAACAAATTAATGTTTAAATGCCAACACGAAAATTTATCACTCTGAAAAAAGCAAACACCAGTCCTGTCAGAAATGTATCATGCACCTAAAAGTGCTGCTGCTTCGCTTCGGAGAGATGAATAGATCGAGGCGTCCCCCCGACTGGTCATCACCTTGGAAAATGCCAAGCTAAACTTAGTGGCTCAACTAAAGAGTTTTACACTGTCAACAAATTTTGAGAATAGACTGTCTGGGACACAACGACAGCATGTTGTTAAAAATAGGACTGCAAAATTTCAAATACAAAAGCGTTTAATAATGAATTTCTATTCTACCACTATGACAGAAAAGTGTGGAATTGTTAGTCCTTTCTATACGAATAGATTAAAGTGGCTACGGGATTCAAGCAACTTACTGATGCAAATCTACGTGTAATCATGTGTCATCTTCTTTGCTCAGCTGATGCAGAATTTTCGATTCAAAGTTTTAGTGTTACTTTTGACCAACCATATACAGTAGTTATTCATGTTGTACATGCATAGTTATTCACAACATAGAGTAAGTATATTAGGTAGAGTGGTAACTCCGCATTTATTAAATCCCCAACGTGTACACACTTTCGATTTTGTTAAATGAACTCGAGGGGGATATATTCAACGTAGCAAAGTGCGTCAAGGTAACGAAATTAAAAGAAAAACAAGCTAATGACTAGTTAATTTCAATAGGTACAAAATGTGATTTAAAAGACATTTTTTTATCCTAAAATGTCTAAAAATTTTCAAAATACTTACTAGAAGGACAAACAACGCTTCTCCTCTCCTCATGTGTAATGAATTGGCGAGTAAGTCGTTCTGTTCAAAATTATGTTTATCACTTATACATTGAAAAGATCCCATTTAACAGTCTGCCCATTCAGATGATAAGAGGACAGGTCTGTTTTCAATCAAAATACCAGATCTAGCTAACACAGCGGGATTAAAATTTAAAAAAAACATGCTAATGACTGTTAATTTGTTGGACTAGTTAATAGTTGGTTATTGTTACCAAATGTGAGATATGCAAATATTTGCAATTCTGAAGAAATTACCACGGAATTGAATGATCATGATTGTAATGCAGAAGGAAAAATGATATTTTACAGATTCTCAGTGTCATGACAGCCTTGGAGATCTAATGTTTGTTGAATTAGCAATTCGATGGGTTCCTATTACTTTCATGCTCATCCTCAAGAGTATTGTATTAAGCGTGATCATATCACAGGCAACCAGCTACTATCAGAGCAAAATCACATAATCAAAGACAATGATTTCAATTAACTTTGAAAGATGTAAATAGGTCCACATCACTATTCAGATTCAAGAAATGAAATATGAACTTAGTGAATCAAAAAATCATGCCGGTGAAAATTGAATTAAAAACATGAAATTTCAGCCACGAAAGCATGAATAATATCGCGACTTTTTCATGAAGACTTCCATTATAATATGGATCATGAAATTCCTTTGATCATCAGCTTGATTATTTAGTTGATCGCTTAGTTAGGATGCTTATTAGCAAATATTCATTCCTTTTGATATCCAACTTGCTTCATGCTACTTATATAGGGGCGTCATCTCGGTAGTATATAAATTTGAAAAATATTGACTTTTCTAAAACTGCTCAAATAATTTTTTGGACCACGGGAACGTAATCTCCGCAAAAAAACTGAATCTTTTGATATAAAAATTTTCACTGTATACAGATACTTTTTGAGTTGACATTCTACCTATTTATCCCTACTCTATGATTCACAACGTATTAATTAAATCAATACGACAGGATACTCTCCAAGCCTGTGCGATAAGTGCGACCTTTGATTAGGGCCATTGATAAAATTTTAGAACGAATCGGACGTATGTTGTTACATCAATGGGCCAGACCAAGGACAAGGTACAAATCTATCCGTTTATGCCTTTTTAATTTCAAAGAAGTAGCCGTTTCACCATGTGCCCCTTTGCACCATGCTTCCTTACGGAATCCCAGCTTAAAGGAGACAGCAATCTCTTGCTGATGGTGCTCCTCTCTTATTTTTTTTGCTACAATGATGAAGACTTCCGTAATTGATGCATTACATAATATATACCATACCGCAGCCCATTTTCGTCAATGAACCATTTTCATATTGTCAAATCAGACTCTACTGTATTATGGTCTCTCGTAGGAAAAATAGTGATTCACTTTCCAGAAGTAGCGACTGCAACATTGACACAAAAACGATCAATTACTTAATGTCATCCAGATTTAATTTATTTATATAATGCTGTACGTACTGATGATAACATTATGCTTTAGCTTATTTTTTCATTTGGCAACCATTTCGATTGCTCTCTTTCTTCGAATATAAACAATTTTTCCGCTTCTATTCAAACTTCACAGAACTATGAGCTGTGAAATTCTACCTTGAGGTCCAAAAGCTAGGTCTTTCTTTCATTTTCATCTTTACTGTTGTCAAAAAAGCTAAAGGTGATATAATGTGCTTAAAACATAGACAGGGAGTCAGAGGAACACAGCGAGAAGCTCTAGCAGAAGACTGAAAACATTGGTCAGGTGTGCCGTCTTGCATCATTTCTACAAGGATACATTTCTCATGAGAAGCATTCCAAAAATTGCTCGATAAGATTGGAGCACAGCTATGAGAATAGAAGTCAGACCTTCGCTTCCCTAGCCCCAAACGGCCTTGGATAATCAATAAAGAAAATCGAATTTGATGGGCAATCTTAATGCGTCCTCGTAGTCGTCATAGTTCATCACCATGTTTAAGCTCATCATTATAATCATCTTTCTGATACTCACTCCATTCATCTTCAACGTTCAATTCTTTTTCAGAGGCGTTCACAACAGCCTTCTCACAATGAAATTCAAATCTGTAGATTGGTGGAGCGTCGTCCGGATAATCTGTCAAATGTTGCAGGCACGTGCATTTCATGCCATTTTCAGTGTAAGATGACCAGAGAGAAATAAACTTACCCTGCTTAGTCTTACACCATGGAAAAACACAATGTTTCACAATTCTCCCTGACTTTTTTATTCTAAAGCAGACACATGTAAAATCATCCTCTCTCCATACGTCACCTTCTTTGCGCTCAGCACTTTTCTTGTCGATGCATGAATTCTGCAATATCCTTTGTTGGTTTGAGATTCGCAGATTAATTGACACAATAAAGATGTAGGCAACGAGAAAATTGGTTACTGCCAGCATGTTGGATTACAAGACTATTGATATTCTTCTTTATTACCTTCAAAGCGAATATCATCGAAGAAATAAATGACTTGCTAGAGCACTTCAACTCATTTGTCGATGTGTCAAATTGATATTTCGACAACTGAAGGAAGACTGGTGGTAATCTATTGTTTTAACCACAGGAGTGTTTAAACAAGAAATCAATCATTGTGCGGAATCGAATCTTCGATAAGCGAAGAGCAATAGTACTGTATTAATGCTTTCAAACACAATCTCTTTAAATCAACAATTCATGAGAACGGGAAGTTAGAAGAATATGAGAAATCAGAAATTTCATTACAGTCATTTGCTTGATAATCCGTTTTCGGGAACAAATGAAAGCAGACTCAAACAATAAAAGATTTTGTTGATGTCAGTAGTAAGTAAAACTCCACTTCTGGACCGCGCAAGATGGCCGCCGTCGCTGACGTCCCCCCCCTCTGGAACGGCAGAGTGTCGTGGTCGGCCGCCGTGGTGCTTTGAGTCTGACGTCCCCCCCCCCTCCGGCCGACCGTCGTATAGCGCGCGGTGATGTGGTGTCTAGGTTGGCGTGGTATGCCGGCCAGGTTGGGAGGGTGGTCTGTCGTAGCTCACCTGAAAAAATCCTAAGTGTCAGGGTGGCTTTGTATGGGTAAAATTTTGAAAATTTTCCAAAGTGTGGAATTTCGACCTGGGACCGTCACCAAAACATTTTTCATCAAATTTCACTGACCCCCCCCCCCCGACAGCAATCTTCTAACTTTGGTTCTAGTGAACGGATTTTGTCTTACAGCTACTCGTTTGAAAGAGGAGAAAAAACTGCTCGACGCCATTTTTGCCGCGAGTCAATCGGACCAGCCGTTCAAAAGTTAGAGCTGTTACAAGATTTTAGGTCGGAGCTCGCTCACCTGAAAAAATCCTAAGTGTCAGAGTGGCTTTGTATGGGTAAAATTTTGAAAATTTTCCAAAGTGTGGAATTTCGACCTGGGACCGTCACCAAAACATTTTTCATCAAATTTCACTGACCCCCCCCCGACAGCAATCTTCTAACTTTGGTTCTAGTGAACGGATTTTGTCTTACAGCTACTCGTTTGAAAGAGGAGAAAAAACTGCTCGACGACATTTTTTGTTGCGAGTCAATCGGACCAGCCGTTCAAAAGTTAGAGCTGTTACAAGATTTTATGTCGGAGCTCGCTCACCTGAAAAAATCCTAAGTGTCAGAGTGGCTTTGTATGGGTAAAATTTTGAAAATTTTCCAAAGTGTGGAATTTCGACCTGGGACCGTCACCAAAACATTTTTCATCAAATTTCACGGACCTCCCCCCCTCTGGACAGCTAGCTTCGATCTTGGCTTCTAGTGGACGGATTTTGTCGTGCGATAGCTTGTTTGAAAGCTAAGAGTGAGACAAATTCAGTGGAAGAAACGGCTTGTTCATATCTGTCTTCGTTTAGATGTGAGACGCCATTTAAGATTTTGGGAGATTGACGAAAAACGACAGAGTTAGAATTTCCCAAGAAACAGCTCCAGCGGGCGAATGAAGGCTCGGATTGGTAAACGGAGGCCAGATTTGGAATCAGCTTGATGTTATTGTCCAATGAGGATCATCATCCAATGAGAATCAAGCATTTCTATATAAATAGCGAGCCTTCCACAGTGAGAATCATTCCATCGTTGAATTGCACGAGTGACGGACGCACATTTTCTCTCTCTCTCTAGTTCCCTATTCTATTATCCAACTAAAATGGTAAGTCGCTACTTTCCTCCCTCCCTTGAACGTAAACTTAATACAATCTTTTCCATTTTCAGGCATCTACTCCATCTGCTGCACTAGTAGGACAAAATGGTGGTCAAACGTTACAAGGTTCGCTACGATCAGATCATCTACAACTGAGGCCAGTGGAAGAAACAACCAAGGTACATAATCCTACACCGCTACAGCGTAAATTTAAACAAGCCTTGCGTTATGACGATCATAGCGTAGTACTCCAAACGGGAATGCTCCCTTCCACGGATGTCAAGATAATGCACAATCAGTATGGGGACTACATACTGATCCCCGTGAGTCCGTACATTCGCCACCAACTTGATATTATTGAGGAGTACGTGACATTAAATATGGACATTCCTACTCCTCTTGCTCAAGAGTGGAAGGCGAGAGATGACAAGGATACTCCCTATAGAAAGATTTGGGATGGTAATCAAATTTGCCTACCGGTGACACATTGGTGCACTTACTATAAGAAGGAGGGAGATCATTCAACACCCATCACATGCGACGAGCTCGGAGAAGGTACTTGGGATATCCTTTTCAAAGTGAATGGGCTATATTATGGTCGGCATAAGGATAATAAAATAGCCTCTCTCTCCATGCATATGGAATCCATCCTATATATTCCAAAACCACCCAACGTGGACGACATAATTGATCAAATCCTTAACAGCAGTGGTACGAAGCGCAAGTCGGAGAAGAATGCTGCATCAAAACGCAAATCAAAGAAGGAGAATTACTAGTCCTTTCCTAACTCTACCCTATGACAATTCGCTTATGTGCTTTGAGTGTCGTAGACGTGGTCTTATTAGATACATTTTACTTCTTCGTTGCCATCATATCATTTGTGTATTTTGTCGTGAAAAGCATCGATTTAATTCTTCATTTTGTAATATGTTATAGAACGTTTCCTTAGATGTGTAAATTTCCGTTTTAGGCTTCTATCATCATTTTTATGGATTGTGAGGGTGAACCTGTACAGGAGCTCAGTGCTATTGCTATGAACAATTGGACATATCAGATTGTTAGTGTCTATCATCAACATGCCAACTGCAATCCCAATGTTGATCAATGGGCGAGAAAACACATTCATGGACTTAATCTGAAATATTTGCAAGACTATGGCTTTTCTTGTGAAAGTGCTCTTCTTATTGACTTTAAACGATGGTTAGCTGCTTTCAATGTTATACGCATTTTTTGTAATAATCCTGGTAAGGAGAGGAAAGTATTTCCCAATCTAGTCATTAATGATATTTTGCTCCCACCTTGGGATAGTAGAGTGAATCAACACTATCATGAAGTCACGAAACGTTTTAAGGATTTGTGTGTTCCTATTTTGTCAGTTCGTTGTAGTAGCTACGTTCATAACCAATGCTTCTTTCCTCCTTACCTCAACACTGCCAAAGTCCTATATGGTTATCATTGCTCGCTATATGACAGTTACCAGCTGTATCTATTTTATCTGTTTCAAACCATTGATTTGTAATGCATGCTTGTTACAGTTATTCAATAAATGTTATTATGCGAAGAGTTGTTTTCATGCAATGGATGGGTTAGATAAAGGGCGATCATGTCTTTCTCAAACGACTGCGGAACATTACATTTTCATAGGCAAAGTTTAAAAGGAGCTGTTCAAGATTATGTGATAAATTTTCATAAAGATGAGACCGACATCGAAGCAGTGGTCGATGATGCTAGCACTCTATTTCTAGAGTTAATGAATACATTCTTTGATAGCATTGTCATGGCGCGATTAGTTGCGAAAATTAAGTTTAGTCATTTTGGAAAGGAAGAGGTGGAAAGTCGCTCTTTCCATTTTGCTTCTTATTCAATGGAAGTAGTAGATCACCCCGAAGAATTTTTTAAAAGACATATGATAAAAATTGCTGAACGTCTTAATGCATTTAACCATCATGGTAGCAGTCTAGTGATTGAAGCGATTTCAGATATTCACATTCAACTTTCCATAAAGAAAAATTGAAAATGCAGTGGTTCTTGATTGTAGCACAACTGGTTTTCGAGCTATGTCTGCTCACTCTCGAAGTATATTCCTTCTGTACATGCGTCTATTATTTAGAAAAGGCTAGCAAATTCATATCTTCAAAAAGACTTGCTATAGACATCAGTAACGGTGAAACTATGTGTTGTGATGTATGTAAGCGAAAGGATGGAAATGAAAAGCGCATCTTCAAGAGATGTAAGCACGCTTTTTCTCAACGCTGTTTCATACGTAATTGCATTCAACTTTGAAAATGTAACCACTGTGACATTGCTCATTTCGAGTGTCACTTATGTCGCAATAGTTAGTACCTATGCAAATGTGGTAAAGATAGGTTTTAGCAAAGACTAACACGGAAAATGGCGAAACGTAAAATGCGAAACGTAAAAAGTCTTCAAAGTTTTCTTCAGCCATTCAAGCTCTCCGACGAATGAAAGCAAATCAGCGATACAATGCTATACGACATGCCAACGATAAATTCATTCGTGAAATTATTTCTCATGTGAGAAAGTTGAGGACGAAGACATTAGCGCCAAAACAACGAAAGTTACTTAAGCGATATGCCACAAAATTGCGTTTCATCTCCAATCCTAAAGTCACCCTTCAAAGAAAGAGGAAAACTCGAACACAAAAGGGCGGTTTCCTTTCAGCAATACTTCCAATGATAGCTCCTGCCGTGGGCAACCTATTGGGTAATATCTTTGGCTCTAAGCGTTAATTATGCAAATGTTGAGTCTCAAAGTAATAAAATGGATTTGAGACTTCAATGTGATAAAGTTCTGACTGTATCAGGTCCATCTCATGCAGGTAAAACTGTTTTTACGCTGAATTTATTGGATAAAAGAAGGGAGTTGTTTAAGGAGTGATTTGGATCAATCGAGTGATTTGGTGTTATGGTATTTATCAACCGTCGTTGTTTCAGGAATTGCAAAGTCGCAACTTTATTCGACATGAAGGAATTATTCCAGTGGATAAACTTCAGTCTAATGATGTTGTTGTATTGGATGATTTATTAAAAGAAAGTAAGAATTCAAAAGATGTTACAGATATGTTCACTCGCGCAGCACATCATAAAAGGTGCTTTATCATCTATATCACACAAAATTTGTTTCCTGATGGAAAAGAAGCTCGTACACGAAACCTGAATACACACTATTATGCTATTTTCAAGAATCCGCGAGATAAAAGTCAATTTGAAATTTTAGCGCGACAAGTTGCACCCAGAGGATCAAAAGCCTTAATTGAAATTTTTCAAGCAGCTACTGAAAAACCATACGGTTACTTATTCATTGACTTTACGCAAGAGTGTCCGGAAGAATTTAGATTTCGAAGTGATATTTTGAAAACTCCCATGATTATCTACAAACTATGAGTTCTTATTCTCGCATGATTGTTATTCCTCAGGATGAATATGTACAATTGACTGCCATGCAGCAAGTAAAGCAACCTCTTGCAAATCAAATGTATAGGAAAGAAATAGATTATCAGCAAAATGTTCACATCAAAGATCCACATCGTGCTATATTATTACAATCGGAAACTGTTGAGCAATTAAAAAACTTGAAGAATAAGATGCGTGACTCTGTATCGACTGCAACACCTTTAGCATCTCGCGCACATGCCATATCTCTTTTCAATAGTATTGAACCCCATCTCAATGTAAATGATAGAGGAGAAATCATTACAGATGAAAATAAAGTGATTGATGCTTCACGTTATGAAGACTTGATTCAGTATGCGACACGTAGAAAGCGCCGTCAGGGCTATGTTCCACCTGGTTGGTCATACTTTCTTAAACTATTGAAAAAGCATAATGTACCAAAATTTGCTTTGAATAATGAGACATTGAAAGAACTTGATTCAACAGTGGCTACTGCTCCAATGCTTCAGACGATGAAAATGCCAACAAATTGGTTTAAGGCGTCACCTGCTACATCCCCTCCCACACTCACTAAGCAAACAAGAGGAAGAACTCGACGTAGATCTACATCGCCACTAAAACTAGTAAAAGGAAAACGTAAAACAGCTCCTCCCAGGAAATACATGTTCTCAGACTATTAATATGAAGCAGATGTGTTGCTTGCCATGTAATGAGCCGCCAGAGGTGAATGTCGTTGTCACTTGCACTTGCTGCGCCAGCTCTCATAATGAAACCCCTAAGCAATGTGAACACGATCGCAAAACCGCTAAAGCTAAATGCTGCAGTTGTTGTAAATGTAGAAAGGCAAGAAAACAAAAAGATGAGAAGGAGGAAAAAGAGTCAGTCGTCATCGACTGAACGTTTGAAGTCAATCTATTATGATGTAAAACATCCGGCAGGATTTGCATCTATCAAGAAATTATCAAAAGCGAGTGGTCTTCCACAATCACAAGTGAAACAATGGTTAAAGGGTCAGGCTACCTATACACTCCACAAACAAGCGAAAAAGAAGTACCGCACCCGCCATTATATTGTTCATGACATCGATGAACAGTGGCAAGCAGATTTGTGCGATGTTGCCTCCATTTCAAAACATAACTCGGGCAATAATTTTATTTTAACCGTCATTGATATTTTCTCGCGTTATGCGTGGGCTCAACCTTTAAAAACTAAAGAAGGGAAAGGAGTAGCAAAAGCATTCCAAACAATTTTTCAAGAAGGTCGCATTCCAAAAAGAATTCAGAGTGATCAAGGAAAAGAGTTTGAAAATCAGCATGTGAGAAGATTATTTGAGAGGCATGACATTGAGTTGTTTAGTGTAAAGAGTGCTTATAAAGCTGCACTCGTTGAACGTTTTAATCGCACATTAACAAATCGCTTGTGGCGACATTTTACTGCCAACTTGACACAAAATTGGACAAAGGTTCTACAAGATACACTCCATGCCTACAATCACTCTATCCAGCGTTCTATTGGACTCAGACCAGTAGATGTAAATGCTGACAATGTAGATAAAGTGCGCGAATCATTCCAACGTAAACGCACTCATGTGAAAAGTGATGTGAAAATTGGTGATAAAGTTCGTATCTCAAAAGTGAAAAGTGTTTTTGCTAAAGGGTACCTCCCGAATTGGACAGAGGAGGTATTTACAGTATCAAGGATTAATCAAAAAGACTCTCCAACCACCTACAAGTTGAAAGATTACGATAATGAAGAAATTGAGGGTAGCTTTTACCGCGATGAGATTGAGGTAGTCACTGAAAGTGAGACATATTTGGTAGAGAAAATCATTCGATTAAAAATCGGCAAGGTGAAGAATGGTGTCTTGTTAAATGGACTGGTTATCCTTCAAGTATGAACTCTTGGATGCGTCGTGCCGACATCTTTCATCTAAGTGATCGACAGTGATTCATGCAAAGTTGTAACTAACAATGTTTAGGGTTTGAGCTATGAATCCAACTGCCTCATTTTATTCACGACCCTCCTATGTAAAAGGTGGAGGACAAATTTACATCGGTGCTCGCCGCCAACGTGGAGGTAGCATACTTGGTGCACTGAAATCTGTTGTAGCACCTCTCATATCCAATGTCGGTAGATCTTTAAAACGAAATGTTTTAAGTAATGCCGTTGGCTTTGCTGGTGATGTTGCTAGTGATCTTTCCAGAGGTAGAAGTTTTAAGAGCAGTTTGTTGAATCGTGGGAAGGAACGAGGTTTAAAAACATTGAAGCAGACCTTTGCTGGTGTTACTCAAGGAAAGAAATCACCTAAACGAATGAATAAAGGAAGGAGGAAACATCGCGGAGCTGGTAAGGTGCGATCTTCAGTCAAAAGGCATTCACGCAAACGTCGCAGAGGCTCTAATCATTCATCAGGCGCTAAACGACGACGCTGCTATAACTTCTAATCATGGAGTGTAAAACTTCCGGTTTTTGTTTGTTTGATCAACAAGCCATACAGACAGATATTCTTAGTTCAAGTATTGTAGATTATCATCCTCGAACAGCTGAGAATGCTGGCCCCATTGAATTTGTTATTCCTGGTGGTAGTGATGACTACATAGATTTGAGTTATGCGATGCTTGATTTGAGGTTTAGAATTCAGCAAGCAGATGGAACTGCTATTGACGATACACATAAAGTTGGGCTGAACAATTTACCATTGACTACATTACTTCGCGATGTTTTTCTAACGATTGGAGAGCAGCAGGTGGAAGGTGGTCAAAGCGATTATCCCTATAAATCATATTTCAATCATGTATCACAGTTTCATCCAGCAGCACAAAAAAGTCATATGGAAGCCATGGGATGGTACAGAGATGAAGCAGGAAAATTTGATGTTGAAACAAACAGTGGCTTTGTAAAGCGATCTGCTATGATTAAAGATAGTAGAGTATGTCAGCTATATGGTCCGCTGAATTTAGACTTCTTTAGACAGTCAAAGTTTTTACTCTGTAATACCAGCATGCGACTCAAGCTGACATTGAATAAGCCTGAATTTGCGCTGAATGCATTTGCTAAAGTTGACAATTTTAGAATTCATGTGGAAGATATTGCACTTTACATTCGTCGAGTAGTACCGAATCCAAGTGTCATTAGAGGACATGCTGAAGGTCTTAACCGCCAAAATGCCATTTACCCCGTTCAGCATACAAAGCTTCTCACCTTTACAATTCCGAAATATCAAAAGAGTTTCATGAAAGATGGCCTCTTTCCATCGGAAGCACCGAAGCTCCTCATGGTGGCAATGGTTGAAAATGATGCATGTAATGGTAATATAAAGAAGAATCCTTTCAATTTTAAACACAATCAGTTAAGTGAAATTGCTTTACGTGTAAATGGTGTGAGTCATCCTGGTCCACCCTACAAACCAGATTTTGCTGCGGATCAATTTATGCGCAGTTATGTTGATTTTATGGATGTTTTTGGCTTTTACAATACGGATGACACCAACGGACTGACTATGAAAGAGTTTAAGAGTGGATATACTATTTATGCATTTGATTTGACTGCTCACAGCGATATTAGTGCACCCTATCGTCAAGCGAACGTGCCTCATAATATTCGTTTGGATTTGACGTTCAAAAGAACACTACCTGAGACGATCAATGTATTAATTTATGCAGTCTTCGATTCAAATATTGAAATTACAAAGTATCGTGACGTGATTCTTCAGTATAATCGTTAATGAGTTGGTTGACTGCTGACGATATTAAGACTAAAGTGCAGCGTAATGCAGACGAAGCGACGTTGAAAGCTTTCGATAATGTCTATTCACTCGATACCTTACCACCTGCAGTAAATCACTATCCCATCTTTATTGTGCTAAACACTCATTCGCAGAATTTAGGCGGTGAGCATTTGAAAGCGATCTTTATTGGAGAAGACCGACGTGGTGAACTATTTGACTCTCTTGCTCAACCTCCAAATATACCAACACAGCAGTGGTTGAGAAAACATACGCGTCAATATCAGCGAAATGAACGCATACTACAACATCCACTTTCATCAACGTGTGGTGCTTTTGTACTGTACTTCATCTTAAAACGTTTACATGTATCTCGATTTGTATCTATTATTCAAAACTTTTCATGTAATCCATCCTCTAATGAAAAAATGATTTGTAAGTTCTATCATGATTTGAAATAAAAACATCATGTTGGAAAAATTGTTTTTTATTTTACAATCCGCTGGGTACGTACATACTCAATGAGATAGTCTAGGATCACATTTGCTTGTACATGAGATTTTAGTCCAGTAATGATCACTTTACTATTATGAAAGATTGCCACATGTACAGGTAACCAACAACTAATGAGAGCTGCAGGAAAAAGTTCGGGTTCATAACACAAATTGTAACTGCTGGTACGAATCTTCAAAAATGATACACTTTCACTCAATTGAGTAGAGATCACCATATTGTCCACAGTCAGATTCGACATCACACACCTCTCCCTCTTCCATATCCGACGTAGTAGTCTCTGTAGCTCTAAGCGCATTGACTGCGCCGATGAATGAGAAAGGGCGCCGAGAATCTGCACAGTCCCATTTGGGAAGAGTTGAAGATTCCGTGAATTGTTCATCTTCACCACTAACATTTGAGGACGGCCCGGGTAATACTTGCTGTTTGGAAGCTGTTGGTGTAATGTTGTGAGATCGATTTTGGTGTAGAGTCTGAAGCGACGGAGAATGTTGACGATGGTGTAGCGATGGCGCTTCATGATGAAAGAATGAGTAAATTGAGCGATGCACCTTCCTTTTATACTTCTCCCAACTACCTTGATGAAATGTGAAGTTAGTATGGAGTTGGGAATGATAGAGTTGAATTCGCCGTTTGTTGACGCGCAACCAGATGCGATTTCTTTTCATGTCGAAGTATGTCTTTTCATATAGAAGTATTTCAAATCCTTCATGATATGATGTAGAGATTGAAAATGATGTAGAGATTGAAAATGACGATAAGATAAAGCAAACTCTCTTCTCACATTTCCAGTTGAATCTTTGAAATAGACGTTTCGATCATGATCCGTTTCAATACGTTGTAGGGAATCTAATTTCCAACTCATGGTGCGTGGTAGTCATGTTTGATTAAGATTTGCATAGTAGGGCGATGAACTCACGACGAATAAATGTCATGATGGAGCGATGTATATATCTTCTATACTTCTCCCAATTGTATTTGCGAAATGAGAAACAGTTTGCGGAATGAGAATGGCAGATTTGAATTTCATTTCTGTAATGTTGAAGCCAAACTTGATCACCCAAGGAGATGAATCTTAATGTTTCAAAATATTCCAAATCCCTCATGATATCATTGAGGTTGACAAATTGTCGCCATGTTAATGTAATACCTCTTGATGTATGACCATGAGAATTTTTCAAATGTACGTTTCCATCACGATCAACTCTGATATATTGTAGAGAGTCCAAAATCCAAGTCTTCATGATGTTATGCAAAGTCGCAGATCAGCAATATAAAAATGTCGTTTTATCATATTTTGCTTAGCAATGGGGCTACAAAGAGATTTGCTAGTAATCGAGCCGCACTCTTTTCTACTCCCATTGATCATGCACAACAGCTAAATGGAAATTGGGAAGTGGGTGTCACTCAACTTGTTTATAGCAACTGTGTCTATACTTTTGATCATGAGGTGATGACTATTAATATGAGACGTACAGCTGCTTATCAATGTGAAAAGGGGTGCCGAGTATACATTCCACAGTGGCCAAAGAAAGATCTCTTATCATGTAAAAAGTTTATATATGATTTCTTGAATAAAGCGAGTAAACATATTGTCCAATTTACTCCGCACAATGATGATTATAATTATGTACATCATGTAGTTCAGAAAGATTGGATTGTTGGTTTAAGTCCAAGTTTAAGAAATGATTTAGGTTACCTCGCTAGTGCCTTAACAAGCTATGATAATTATAACGTTAATTACCACATAAGTGGTCATAAACAGTTAATATATCGAGAGGAAGCTTATTATGTAGATCTTATTCCAAAAAATGAGAAGACGTTGGTGAAGAAGATTGTGATTAAGGCAAGAAAGGCAAACATGACTCCTGAAACATAATTGAAGAAATTTAATTATCTCCTTCGAGTTGATGGTAAACAAGTGGCAACATTGACTTATATCAAATCATCTAATCATATAGCAATAAGTAAATTAAATGATGATGATCTAGTATTAGTTTGTTCAAAAGATTTTCATCAGTTCTTGCGACATCATTCTGCAGCTGTTCATGGAAAATTTGATATGCAACATTTACCATGTGAAAGGTCAAATCAATTTGATACAGAATGGAGCGTATCTTTATACAGAAAGTGTGTAGAGTCTTTAGGTGGTATCTTACATGAAACAAGAGTGTTGATGCCTCGCATCATTACTTCAGTTAAATTGGTTGTAGATTATTTAAATGAAGTGATTAATGAGCAACATATTTCATTTTCTAAAAAAGAAGGTGCTTTGTCTCTCACTATAAGTGGAAAAGGTATTGAACTAATTATGGATAAAACTCTAATGGACATTTTGGGTTTTGATCAAAATATCTTTAAAAGTGGTACTGTAACCAAAGCTAGCGCAGACATGTCGCTATCGCGTCGTATTAACTATTTTCAGATATATTCCAATATTGGTGAAGATGTACGTGTGGGAGATGTTGAAGCTCCATTGCTAGCAATGATACCATACCAGCCAAAAAGCTGCAGTATTTTATCTGAGCATACTTTCAAGAAAGTGCATTATACAAAGCTGAAATCAAACTACATCCCACAAATTGATATTGCCATTTATGACGATGCTGGTGCGTTGATTCCTTTTCATAAAGATGCTGTAACAAGTATCACACTCCATTTCCTAATGAAGAGTTAATGCAAACGTATGCTAATATATTTTTCCAATGTGAATAATATGGAAAGTGAAAATAAGGACTCGTTTCTAATCTACTTACCCAGTAATGCTTCTATGAATAAATTTCCCAAAAATAAACCATCAGACTATCGAGTAGAATTAAATCGTCCACTGCATTTAGAAGGTGAATGGGAGTTGGCGTTTCTAGTATTTGCTATGATAGCAATATTCAGAATGTGAATGATTTGGAAGAAATGATATTGACTCCTCGCACCCATGATGGAATAACGATGAATAATGCATTCCAGTTCCCATACAATTTAACATCAGATGGAAAGTGGAACTATGAATGGATTCAGATAAAATCAGATTCTTATGAACCATTTGGGAATGAGAAAATTATTAAGGCATTCAACAGTGGTAATACTTCCATCATGAAGAATAAAAATCAGAAAGCTTATGAGTTTACTATCTATCATTGGAGTGGGAGACAGTTCCTCCACTTTCATTCTTTTACTAAAGGTCTTACGCTGAGGTTGGATAATGAATTCTATCCACATCTTGGTTTTGGTCATGGACTACATCTAACGTCAATTGCTACTGCAAATGTTAAAAAAGTTTATTCAAATCGAATCAACAAATTTCATTATAGATTTAAAATATTTGATGAAGATGTTGTAGAATGCGAAGAACGCATCATTTTGAAAAAGCGTGGTGTTCAACCTTTATCACTTATTGAGTTAGTAAAACGATGGAATGAGACTGTGGGTAAGAAGTATGGAGAGAAAATTATGGCGGACAAAAATAAGTTGGTTATTCAGAAATATAATGACAAACTTACAGTTTATTTCTCTCCAACCTTGCGTCATTTTATAAGACATTATACACCTATTATTGGAAGCGGTGTGGTGTATGGTTCTCATGAATATCACACTAAAGCTGATTCAGTTAATGATGAATGGTGGGTTGACATCTATGGTGATCGCATCAAGAAAATTTACCAGTCTTATGAAGAATCTAAAGTTGCTATCAATATAATGCCGCGTCTATATCATACAGTTGAAAGCTTCATTCATGTAGTAAATCCTTATATACAACAGACGTTGAAGCATGTGATGAAAAGTAAATATGATGTAAAGACACACCACATTTCGTTTTCAATTGAAAATCAACGCGTTGTTCTGAAACTGGGCGATGACATTCAATGTCAATTGAGTAAAAATTTGAAAAAACTCTTTGGTTTTTCAATGCTACAAACAGTGTTTGCTGCTGCGCATACGATTGGTATAGAAACACCAATGACACTTGATAAACATGAACAGTACCTTTACATTCAAAGTGATTTGATTTTACCTATTTCTGTTGGTGAGAAAAAAGAATACATTTTACGTGATTTCATTCATGATAAAGACGCTTCATATGGAATAGTCGAGAAGATGTTTGAATCTATTTTCTATCATCCCGTCGTCAAACAAACTATACCCTCTATTACTATCAAAATTACCAATGGTTTACAAGAGTGCATCCATGTGAAAGATACTAAATCCCTCGTAACTTTAGTGTTTCGGAAAACAAAGTGAAGTCATTGTGATATGTTTATTGAAATAAAAATATGTATATGAAAAAGTCTTTTCACAGATATAGGGGGAATGGGCTGACTGTAGGCATATATTCACAAGGAAGAAACGATCTCATGCGATACATAAAACAACCATGTATATCTACAAAAAGCAACATCAAAATACTGAGTTAAAGTTGATTATGTCAATACATCTCCTGAATGTGGTAGCGTGAGTTTTATTCTTTTGGGTGGAGGTATGTTTGTGTCAGGATGTCCATGTGGAAGAGATGTGTTATGTCCTATCCAACACCTCCTATCCTCCCATGCTGAAAGTGCTCGTTTCTTGAACGTGTACGTTTTCACAGTATGAACTTGAGATTTTAAGATTGTCATATTGACAAACGTTATAGTTTTATTTTTATAGGCCTTCTTATAGGACCGATGTTTCATTTTATGAACAATGGATTTTGATATACCTTTAGCACGCTTAATACTATCTGCACATTCTTTTAATTTCATGGAATACATTTTAGGACGGAGGAGAATCATTTCATCTATTTCCTTTCCTGCTGTTTCATCCTTAAAACAACCAAGTTTGGCTTTATTCTGTATGGAATAGAGTGGATGAGTGGGATTGTAGTTAGATGTGTCGAAATATGTTTCTAATGACTTGCCTACTTCATTAAAATTTAAATCTTTTTGAGTGGTAATTCCTAAAAAGAAACTATCTGTATCACCACCCAGCAAGCGAACCTCTTTTACGAGAGGGCATGGTTTTAATATTTTGTAGAAGAGTTGATACATTTCAAGCTTGGAATAATCTAAAACGGCTTGCCCAATATAGATGGGTTTGCACAACTCGACTTCTGATTTAATCATTTTAACACCTACAAGATCCTCATCGATGATGTCTCTATCAATGAAAAGAGGTGATGAGGTCAATTTGTGATATTTTTGTTCATCAACGACTAGTTTGTAATTCATACGTTTTCTAACATCCTCCATGGTCTTTCCGAATAGACTGTTATTCTTATATTTATAAAAATCCTTTTCAAAATTATTTTGGGCGAGTGCACGTTTTTGACTGTTACTATCTATGTAGGGTTTGAGGAAGGCTTTCTGTCTAAATCTGATAATGCGGTGAACTGACTTTAGAAGCATGCCCATTTCTAAATAGAATTTTAATATGCAGAAGTGTACGAGATATTTTTTCTTATCATATTGGGTGAGTAAAAGTTTGCGGCATGGTTTGTACCTTGGCTGTCCACACTCTATTAAGTTATTATGAAATTGTGACATGAATGGTGAAAACATATCTTCAGTCACTTCACCAGATTCAGGTGCGAGTGGGAAATCAGCAGTTTTATTTTTAATGCTATTTGGATAAATCAAATCCACTTCAAAATAATATCCCCAATCACCTTCATCTCGAATCTTCAGTATGTTTGAAGGGTTGGAGTAATACTCAAGCTCATCTTGATTTAACCAACTAAGCTCGGAATGAGGTAGTGGTTTAGACAGTGAACTGCCATATAAATTATTTTGGTCATAGTACTTTAGGTGGATATGATCATCACCTACTGTTTCAGATTTTATATGATGTTTATTTACAAATGTGAGACCACCGCGTATTCCGCGCTTAAATATATTATACATCTCCGGGTCTTGTAAGAGATGAATGGTCTCACCAGTCATTTTAAAGGCTGATTTAAAGGACATGGCTGGTAGACTGACAAAGTGGACAGGATCTAATTTGTCTTCTTCTAATGCCACTCGTCGAAATTCCTGAAAGACATCAGCCAGCAAAATGACGTCTAATTCTAAGTAAGCGATCATATATTCGCCAAACGTTTTACAATCAAATTTTAACCATGCCTCTTGAGCATGTTCATAGTCCTCTACTGGACAATCTTCACCCGTCAAATCGTTTTTGAATTTGTCAATGGAAGGAAGGGTTGTTTCATTTAGTTTAGACATTGAGCTAAAATACGCATAAGGAAAGACTCCTTTGCGAGTGATTATTTCATCCGTTAAGTTTGGATAGTGTTTCTTCAAAGTTTGACTATGGGGAAGAAACTTGAGATTTCGAACGAAAGAAGCTAGTGACGCTGACATGAAATGAAATGAATCTAAAAATTTTATTTCGAAGAAGACTGTCTTATTTTCTATAGTTTTATCTACTGGTACTTTTGCTGTCATTGCCATGAATTTTTCTCTCGTTTGTGCTATTACATTAAACTGCCACGATTTCATCTGGCTCAACCCTCCTTTTATGAGCATATGACTGTCATAGCCCTTAAAGTTATGAAAAATGACGGGTAGTACACGACGTCTCAACCTAAGTGAAAAGTTACATTTGGAGCAGAGTGCGTTTCTAAATTTACCAGTGATGTGATCATGATCACGCACTTTCTTAATTTTATCGTCATCAAACGTTTTATGACATTTAGGACAGGATGTGCAACTTTCAAATTTTTGTTTGTCTTCATCTGACATATGTAGTGACTTACGCTGCAATTGGGAATCATATGATTGTTGAAATTTAGCAGCTTTATCGAGAAATTCTAGAAATTTTGAAATGCAATCTTCACCTTGCCAAGTATGCATTTTGTTTTGTCTATTCCTAAAGTGGTCATGCCATACTTCATAGCAGGATATGGCTGCTGGCTTGTGGATGATATCATCAATGTAGCATTCTATGTCTGCGTAAATGACACGCAGGGGACTTAATTCGTCACCATTATCCCTATGTGAAAATATTTTATCTTTGGGCATGCGTTCCATTTGTAATTTACCTCGCTTGCACCATTCATAGTGAGTTTCAAATTTATCTTTACTCCAAAAGGAGCGGATGCAGCGGTCGCATACAAAATGTTCACCTCTTTTAGAGTGCCCCAAGTGAGTGTACAAGCGAGAGATTTTGGGAATACCACAGTAGTGCCATTCCTCGCTATCATCTTGTTTTACTAATAAGAGGTTGACTACACGTTCATAACAAGTTGAACGTGAATTATAGCGGGCACCCTTCAACCCCTTCTCCCACACGTGAACGACAATTTTAATCTTATTATGTTTTTCGAACGTTTCTACATCTTTGATTTTCATGTTGTTACTATCACAACCTTCAAAGTCTAGTTCATCCTCCCACTGTCTATAGCTATAGGTGCGATCTCGGTGCGCGTTGATATCATTATAGTGAAGGATGGATAGGACTGCATATTTGAAACACTGTGATTTACAATCGACATTGATGACAGCTTTCTTATTATACAACGTTTTTGGTAGTTTAAATGTACCTCGAGCTGCATGACTTTCTAATAGTGAAATTTTGAATATGGCTGAGTCCACACCATCAAAAATGAGAGCGCTGTCGCGTTGATTGAATTTATCTACATTTGATTTTAAACATTGAATGTGAAAATTTAGCCAAGACTCGCAGTCTACAACTTCGGTTGCGGAAGAGGAAGGAACATGAAACTGTATTCTCTCCGTCACTTGACCAGTTTGAAAATCTATCTTAATGTATTTTAGTTTAAGGTAGATGAGCGCCTTCATTCTAAAATTGTCTAAATTGTTGAAGAGCGCTTCGATAATGTTAGAATTTTGAAGGAGCCACTCAGGAAAATCTACTATTTGAGTATTGGACTCCATGCAGTAGTCGCGTACTAAATTATTATGTGAAACATTAATGAGGGAGATGGTAGAGGTACCGTTGGTGTAGTGATCATTTGCATGCGTGTGTTGAAGTCTGTGCGAAGATCGCTGAAAGTGACTATTAAAAGAAAGAGGGCACAAATCGCAAGGAAAGGAGATGTCATCGTCAGAATCAACTTCACCTCCGGAGATTGACGCCGCTTTGCGTTGACACACACGTTGTTTGATGTGTCGAAGGAGACTGTGCTTCCTTGTAAACATATGTCCGCAGTCGGCACATTCCCACTCGTTGCCTTGTCGCGAGAGTCCTGAGCTGGAACTCACATCACCTGAAAGAGAAATCATTCTATCATCTCTGTTCAAGTCTCAGTGTATTGTTACAACCTACCTTGACTCAACGACTCTAAAGTTTCCTCGAGAAGGGAGGGCGTTGGTGATGAAGTTGATGGCTGAAATTGAGGAAGATGTTATTAACCACACGTTTGACGGAGATGAGTGAAGAAATTTTCAACTTACCATTTCAACGAAATCGAGTTTAAGGTTGATACTTCAACAAGATAGAGACTTCACGAGAGAGCAGTTTACTTGTACGCCTCAAATATAGAATTCGTCAGAGAACACTTCACTTATATGTCACAAAGACAGAGTGAAATGACACGAATGTCACTTTACATATATACTTTCATATTCATCATTCATTGGCTGTTCATTCTGACTGGTTGCTTGTTGATACTTAAGAATTAGAAAACATTTCAAAGTTATTATTCACAGTCAACATGACAAGCCCTCCGACAACACCAAACACAAAATTCTCTTCTCCATCCTCAACACCAAACGCTCCAACGAAGGTAGAGACGGTGTTATTACCAGCGGACAACGAAGAGAGTGTATGTGAGAAGGAGTGTCCCGACTTAACAGGCGTGAGGTGGAAGTATCTCCAGTACGATACTGACGATGTGATGGAGATCACCAGCACCAAGTTCCTCCACCAATTATGGGAGTGGTACACCCCTAACTCCCAGCCACGAACTATGGCGGAGTGGGAGTATATTGACAAAGTGAGGCTTGCAGTGGAAGAACGATTAAAGCAAGTGAACTGTTTTTGTTATCTATGTGAAGCCAGACTCTGGGACGATATTGACGATGAAGACCTTTTGAAATACATGCCATAATAAATTTTTATTTCGTATTATCTTTGCTTTCATACTGACTTATTTGAACGGGGCTTCAGTGGATGATTTAACCATGTATACATTTTCATTTGGAAATAGTAGCACGCTTAGTCTAACTTGTAAATCTTAAAACATTTCATATGGGCGATGATGATAGATGAAATAGTGTCAAATAAAATTAAGATAGCTTACACTTCTGATACAGGGATAGCAATCGACTGCGATCCATGTGTAAAGAGCTTGTTAGACTACGGATGGGCTTAAGTGGATGATTTAACCATGTATACTTTTTCATTTGGAAATAGTAGCACGCTTAGTCTAACTTGTAAATCTTAAATTATTTCATATGGCGATGATGTAGATGAGATAGCTTACACTTCTGATAAAGGGATAGCATCGACTGCGATCCATGTGTAAGAAGAGCTTTGTAGATACGGATGGGCTTCATGGATGATATTTTAAGCATTAATTTTTTTTTTTTGTAAGTAAAACGCTTTAGTCTAACTTGCAAATCTTATGACATTTCATATGGGTGATGATGGTTGATGATGGTAGATGAAATAGTGTTAAATAAAATTAAGATAGCTTACACTTCTGATACAGGGATAGCAATCGACTGCGATCCATGTGTAAAGAGCTTGTTAGACTACGAAAGAGAGAAGTGTGTTATGTTGCGTGTGGCGCGTGAGTGTCCTCCCATTTCATTCCATTCATCAATTCGTCTCATTGATAGAGACAGGTAGAACTCATGGTTCTCATAACGTATGCAGTGGAAAGTTTTAGGCAACCTTCGACAGTTGGCTAAATGTCGCCCTGGCGCGAATGCATACTACGTTGAGACAGAGGCAATCACTTGCAAACATGACGCAGAGAGGTTAAACAAGATTGACCATTGCCGAATGTCCCTTGCGGTATACATAGCTACGGGTTTCACCGCCGCCCTTTACAGGAACGCCCGTCGAAAGGAAGTATTACACCGAACTTCATTTGCAACGTTCAAGTTGACTGATAGCAGATTCAACTTAATGATAGTATTCGCCAGTCCGAAGACTGCCCAGGGCAAACCGCGTGGAGGTTCTATCATGTCTTGCCCCATGGTGGCCCTTAAGAGAGCCGATGGTTCGTTCTCGGGGTGTGAATTTAAGTTGACTATTGACTGGAATAGTCAATGGGTATGACGGTTAGGTTGTCATAGACCCTATACCGCCGAGGTCGTGCTGGTGCATCTGGCACCTTTCGGATGCGAGTGGTATTCGGAGTCCACACCTCATCCGTCCAAACGATCCTCTTGATCTTCCCCTTATCATCCTCTTCATCCCACTCGTCGAGGATGACGAACTCGGGAATGGCGTTGTCTTCATCGATGAAGACGGGAATGCTGTTGGCAGATGTCGCTTCCATCGTGACTTGAAATTGAATGAGAAGCGCTACAATCTTCTGGCTTATATAGGGTTTTCAACAATGAATTGCTCAACAGCGAATCAGAATGCTTCAGGGATAGCAATCGACTGCATATCGTTCAAGTTGACTGATAGCAGATTCAACTTAATGATAGTATTCGCCAGTCTGAAGACTGCCCAGGGCAAACCGCGTGGAGGTTCTATCATGTCTTGCCCCATGGTGGCCCTTAAGAGGGCCGGTGCTTCGTTCTCGGCGACAAGTTGACTATTGATTTGAAAAGTCAATAGGTATGACAGTTAGGTTGTCATAAACCCTGTACCGCCTAAGCCGTGCTGGTGCATCTGGCACCTCTCGGATGCGGGTGGTATTCGGAGTCCACACCTCATCCGTCCAAATGATTTTCTTGATCTTCCTCTTCTTCTCATTCTCTTCATCCCACTCGTTGAGGATGATGAAGTTGGGAATGGTGTTTTCTTCATCCCACTCGTCGAGGATGATGAAGTCGGGAATGATGTTGGTAGGAGACGTTGCTTCCATCGTGACTTAAAATTGAATGAGAAGCGCTACAATCTTCTGGCTTATATAGGGTTTTCAACAATGAATTGCTCAACAGCGAATCAGAATGCTTCAGTGATAGCAATCGACTGCATAACTTTCAAGTTGACTGATAGCAGATTCAACTTAATGATAGTATTCGCCAGTCTGAAGACTGCTCAGGGCAAACCGCGAGGAGGTTCTATCAAATCTTGCCCCATGGTGGCCCTTAAGAGAGCCGGTGGTTCGTTCTCGGGAGTAACGTCATCTTACACCCTACCAATTCTGCTGAGAGAGTCTTTGACTCTCTCTTTGGTAGCAGTGTCGACTTCCACACTAACTGGTACATGGCTAAAAAGTGGAATGTAGCGCCATTCCGTTGGATTGACAGCAGTTGCTGTCATCGGATTGCCAATCCGAGCAAGATTATTGTGGACTCTGTCTTGCTCCTCTAGCCTGACAAACTCCTCACATAAATTTCGCGGCCTTAACTGCGGTCCGCGAGGAGAGCTGACTTGACTGTTCGGCGTCTGCATGATTGAAATGAAATGAAATGAGAGGCAGTGGTTTATATACCCCTCTAACGCGACGCAACGTTCAAGTTGACTGATAGCAGATTCAACTTAATGATAGTATTCGCCAGTCCGAAGACTGCCCAGGGCAAACCGCGTGGAGGTTCTATCATGTCTTGCCCCTAGGTGGCCCTTAAGAGAGCCGATGGTTCGTTCTCGGGAGTGAATTGATGGGGTGGTGAAGGCGGGCAAAGATCTGCAATGAAAATGATATGTATTAGAATAGGATATACTATCTTATTTACTTTTCACTTACCAAGTTAGCCATCCTTTGACAGTCTCGCGCGCTTCCCAATAGAGAATTTATGTAAGTGACCGCGCATTCTCAGGCTGGCATGGAGACATTTTTTCGTCGGATGGCCGTTGTAACATAGGATGGACTCGTCCAGATTTCCATTGACGAGTACTTCGCCGGCCAAATGATTATCCCGAATAGGGATGTGAAATTCAAACAAACGATCCTCATTCACAAGTTCCCACTCATCCCTCATGCGCTCCAACTTCTCATACGCCTGCCTCTCATCACCCCGCCGAGCCACAGTCCTCTCCAACTCAACATTCCTCGCTCTCAACACACTCATCTCCTTCATCATCTCCTCAAACTTCGCTTCTGCATCTCTCATTCTTCTCTCCGCAGCACTCGCCCTCTTCTCACACTCATCATTCTTCTCTTCCAACTCTCGCGTCTTATTCTTCAAATCAGTCACACTACGCCTCATTCTAATATTTTCATCCGCTACCTCCTTCGACTTCAGTTCCTTCTTTTTCAACTCATCCAACTCCTTCACAACTTCATCCTTCACTTTCTTCAAACTCTCATACTTATTCACCAACAAATCATGCGCCATCTGCTGCGAAACATGCCTCTTCTCTTCATCCTTCAACCACCTCGCCGACTGCACACGAATCCCACCACTCTTCACTTTTGGGGAAGATGAGCTCTTCGGGGGGTCGGTGATGAAAATGTTTGACACCTCCGACGACGAAGAGCTCAACTTCCTCACACGCTTCCTCACACGCTCCCTATCTAAATCCACATCATCCTCATCATCACTCTCAAGCACTCTCTTTCGCTCAATCTCAGCCTCCAACGACGCAACCGCTCTCGCCAACTCATCATTCTCAACAACATTCTCAACCTTACCCTCTCGCTCGATCGCCAACATTCGCTCCCTCTCTTCCACAATCAACTGCGTAAATCTCAAGTCATTCACCAAACCTCCACTACAGTCAGCATGCACTCTGTAGAAACGCGCCTCATCCTCATCACCCTTCAGCACTCCACACTTCAGACACGCAACCCTATTCAAGATAATCATGTGGCCGGTGCCCGCCTTCTTCACATGCGCCTTGGCGTCCGCACTGCGATTTACTCGACCGCACACACACATTTTGATATGGAATTTTCTATTTTTGTCGTTAGCCATGCCTGAGATTTTATCGTTAACTGTAAGATAATGAAATTTGTATTTTGGAATCATGTAGTACAGTCATATTCCTAAAGAGTGTAGTGAGTGGCACTCGATCCCGTCGACAGCCCGAAGGCCTTGTACGGATCACTAGGGAAGTGAGAGATCTTCCCCGATACCCGCTCTTTACAGCTGAAGACATCATTGTCACTGCCCCGAAGTGGTAACAGGAACGCCGAGTCAAAGGTAGTGATCAGTAGCTGGGATCTAACTCCTCAAAGCTGCCTTAGACTTAGTTAAATTTCAAATTTGATAGCAGATTTGAACTCAGCATACTTGAAAACCTTAGTCTACATGTTAAAACTTTGAAAAAACTGAAAATTAAGAATTTTTAAAAAATTCTGCATTTTACTACTCATACTACTTTTAAAAAAATTTATCAGTAGTAAAGACACTATCAAACTCTATCACACAAACTTTGAAGTAAGAAGATAGCTTGCCTACTTCAAAAGATAGAGTCCTTTGAAACACCCGATATCGGGAGCTCAGAGCGACGACCGTCGCTTACCTCGTCTTTCGATGAAGTGATCAGACTTACGTTGTCGGGGGTTTATATATGCTCGGAAGAAAACTTAAAATGGCTCTATCTCCGAAAGTATTCATCGTAGCGACATGCGGTTTGTTGCAAACGATTCGTCTCATCATTCTCTATCATATGACACCTGAACCATTCTCATATGACCACGGGAAGTTGGTCCGTCAGCACATGTCCATGTAACATGCCACAAGTGAAAAAATTCCTAAGTGTGAGAGCTCCAGTGTGGTGAAAATTTTGAAAAATTTAAAACTTCCGAATTTCGACCTGGGACCTTTACCAAAACATTTTTCATCAAATTTCACGGACCCCCCCTCCCCCCCTCGTTCAGAGAAATTTGATGAAAAATGTTTTGGTGACGGTCCCAGGTCGAAATTCCACACTTTGGGAAATTTTCAAAATTTTACCCATACAAAGCCACTCTGACACTTAGGATTTTTTCAGGTGAGCGAGCTCCGACCTAAAATCTTGTAACAGCTCTAACTTTTGAACGAAGACAGATATGAACAAGCCGTTTCTTTCACTGAATTTGTCTCACTCTTAGCTTTCAAACGAGCTATTACACGACAAAATCCGTCCACTAGAAGCAAAGATCGAAGCTAGCTGTCCAGAGGGGGGGGGAGGTCCGTGAAATTTGATGAAAAATGTTTTGGTGACGGTCCCAGGTCGAAATTCCACACTTTGGAAAATTTTCAAAATTTTACCCATACAAAGCCACTCTGACACTTAGGATTTTTTCAGGTGAGCGAGCTCCGACCTAAAATCTTGTAACAGCTCTAACTTTTGAATGAAGACAGATATGAACAAGCCGATTCTTTCACTGAATTTGTCTCACTCTTAGCTTTCAAACGAGCTATTGCACGACAAAATCCGTCTACTAGAAGACAAGATCGAAGCTAGCTGTCCAGAGGGGGGGGACGTCAGTGAAATTTCAAAATTTGATGAAAAATGTTTTGGTGACGGTCCCAGGTCGAAATTCCACACCTTGGGAAAATTTTCAAAATTTTACCCATACAAAGCCACTCTGACACTTAGGATTTTTTCAGGTGAGCGAGCTCCGACCTAAAATCTTGTAACAGCTCTAACTTTTGAACGAAGACAGATATGAACAAGCCGTTTCTTTCACTGAATTTGTCTCACTCTTAGCTTTCAAACGAGCTATTACACGACAAAATCCGTCCACTAGAAGCCAAGATCGAAGCTAGCTGTCCAGAGGGGGGGGGAGGTCCGTGAAATTTGATGAAAAATGTTTTGGTGACGGTCCCAGGTCGAAATTCCACACTTTGGAAAAATTTTCAAAATTTTACCCATACAAAGTCACTCTGACACTTAGGATTTTTTCAGGTGAGCTACGACAGACCACCCTCCCAACCTGGCCGGCACACCACGCCAACCTAGACACCACATCACCGCGCGCTATACGACGGTCGGCCGGAGAGGGGGGACGTCAGCGAACCTGACGGACGCACGTGGCCGGCACACCACGACACTCTGCCGTTCCAGAGGGGGGGGACGTCAGACTCAAAGCACCACGGCGGCCGACCACGACACTCTGCCGTTCCAGAGGGGGGGGGACGTCAGCGACGGCGGCCATCTTGCGCGGTCCAGAAGTGGAGTTTTACTTACTACTGATGTCCGACAGTCTGAGGTTTCAAGCTTCTATTTGAGCAAATTTTAGTAAATTGGCAGCAAGCCGACATAAACTCGTATATATAAAGGGACATTTCACTGGAATCAATTACATCGATGTTGAAGACTGAAAGATGTTTTATCTTGATAGCAATTTTTATACTTCAGCCTCGCACAAACCACTGTATTATTTGAAAAACCTAGCAAATATTTTCCTTTTGCAAATACGGACTCTCCAGTATTGCTGGCTGCAATCTATTGTACTTGTAGAACGCCAGCAATTAGATGTTGCATCAATTTATTAACAAAAATTTGTGATTTCATTGTAAAGTAATCTTAATGCCATAAAGCATCAATCCAAACTTTGTAGAAATTCAAATCCATAGATTATCAATCTCATGGACTCTACAGACGTTTTAGACTATCTTCATCCAGATGTCGAGGCAGGTTTATTAAGGTAAATCTTAATTGTTGACCTTAATTGTCAGGAATGCATATCGATGCTGCGTAGTATATGCATTTTGACTTGGAAGACTCCTCAATTAATCCAAAACTTTTTTCGCTTTTTATGAAAATGAATCGAAGTGGTCTCATGTCTCCCTCCAAGCACGCTTACACGATTGCTTGCATTACATACATCATATTTTCTTTGATCATCGAAATGGTGTCCTGTTGCATGTCTTTTCTCAAGACCAAATCAGAGAGACTTCTTTATCGCGTTAGTGTTTATCTTGATACAAGAAGACACCGAAAATTGCTATCAAAAAGTGTAATTCTTGCCATGAATCACACAAAGTTTTTCTGAGCTGATTTTTTGTTTATTTAACGTAATGTGCAAGAACACACTGAAAATCATGAATGAATCTGTCAATGAACCTGCAATCAAAAAGATTGAGAAGTTGCCTGTTGTCATCTTCCTGAAAATGAAATTGTTTTGTGTTGCATGTATCGTTTTCATGTGTCTCATTAATACGGGACTCAATAGCAAATTCATCAATAGATAAAAGAGAATCAGAATGACAATGAGTCAGATGAATCGAGTTCGCTCCCGCATTTCTGAAGGGCATTAGCATGAGCCAATTGACTGTCATAAACCAGCTACATATGAGACACAAACACGAGCATCAACGGTAATTTCCTCTTATTGTACATTTGTACATGCTGGGCCTATATAAGCGCATGCTTGTCATGTATGAGATCCATTTGCATGCGTCTGTGACGCGAAACGTCGGGCGTCTATGGTTGCACTGCTTTTGATAACCTCAAAATTAAAGTTGTTTCACCAATAAAATTTGAGCCGCTTTAAGTGCAGGTTGTAATGCATGCCATAAGCAGCCGAAATGTTGTGAATAGAGCATCATTTTCATTCTTTCAAAAGAATAACATTCTGCATACACGTAGATCAAGAGATTAACCATCAGAATCAGTATAAACATCGCACCTATCTGATGTCTGTGATGCACTTGTCGACACCACTATTAAATTGTAACAGCTACTGTGAATAATTTGAGTTTGCGTGCTTTGTGGGATTTCTTTGCATGCAGAAAGAAGCGCATCAGCTGCATCTTGTGTGTTAGCAGAATTCAGACTTGCATCAACTTCTCATGAAATGTAGGTGATTACAATTACAAAATTACTCCATCTTTCTTCAAATATGTTTCAATTACTTTGCAATCATTTGCCTGTGCCACTCTTTAATTTTTCCCGCCATTTCTTTTTCCGAGCTAATTTAAGGTTGATTAATTTTGTCAAAAAACAGACCACACCAGTGGCGTTGATACAAAATTGCCGCCTTTTTCTTTTTCTCCAAATGCCTTTGCCTTACATCTAAAGATCTAAAATTCAAACTGAAGATAGTACTGAAATATTGAGGCTTATAAAGATATTTAGAGAAAGGGCTACACTTTTTTTCTGATGCTAACTTTATTGTTATTTATAGCAATATGTTTCGCTGGCCAAAGGAGAGCATGATTTCTGATACAAAAACGGAAGTTTAATTCAAGCATTGTCTGTGTACCTCATGTTCAAAAACTACATGTCACTGTCTTATCTAGATATCTCAGATTAGGCCTACATCATCCCACGCATTGCTCAGAATGAGATTCACTTTATTTCCACTTCTATTATGTCTGCTCCATATCGCCTCCTTTAACACTCTGCTTTTGTTTATCAATAATTTTCTTTGAATTCCAATTGCGTCGATGGTCTTCGCTCACGGCATGATTGTATATTTCTGAATGTGAGTAGTAAGAAAACGGCGAACACTCGACCGGCGCCCCCCCCCTCTGGAACGGCAGAGTGTCGTGGTCGGCCGCCGTGGTGCTTCGGGTCTGAGTCCCCCCCCCTCTGGAACGACAGAGGTTGTAGTCTGTCGTGGTGTGCCGACCAGGTGGGTTCACAAAATGTTCGCTGACGTCCCCCCCCCTCTGGAACGATAGAGTGTCGTGGTGGACTTGGGCGACCGCCAGGATTAGTCTTGAGGCTATAGTGTGTGATGTTTTTCGTGCAATCTGCTGAATGTTGGGTTGTAAAATGGGTTGTTTCGAGTGGAAGGAGTGGTCGGATGAGAAAACGGAGGTCGGATTCGGATTCAGCGTGAAATTCTGCATCGGTATGGTGAGTTTCAAGGCAATCGGTGAGAAAAAATTTTCAACATTTTTCGAAAAACGACAGAGTTAGAATTTGGGACGTTTTGGTGTGTAGCGTCAAAACGAAGCATCGGATGAGAAAACGGAGGTCAGATTCGGATTCAGCGTGAAATTCTGCATCGCTATGGTGAGTTTCAAGTCAATCGGAGAGAAAAAATTTTCGCTGACGTCCCCCCCCCTCTGGACAGCTTGCTTCGATTTTGGCTTCCAGTGGACGGATTTTGTCGTGCGATAGCTCGTTTGAAAGCTAAGAGTGAGACAAATTCAGTGAAAGAATCGGCTTGTTCCTATCTGTCTTCGTTCAAAAGTTAGAGCGGTTACAAGATTTTAGGTCGGAGCTCGCTCACCTGAAAAAATCCTAAGTGTCAGAGTGACTTTGTATGGGTAAAATTTTGAAAATTTTCCAAAGTGTGGAATTTCGACCTGGGACCGTCACCAAAACATTTTTCATCAAATTTTGAAATTTCACTGACGTCCCCCCCCCTCTGGACAGCTCGCTTGAATCTTGGCTTCCAGTGGACGGATTTTGTCGTGCCATAGCTCGTTTGAAAGCTAAGAGTGAGACAAATTCAGTGAAAGAATCGGCTTGTTCCTATCTGTCTTCCTTCAAAAGTTAGAGCTGTTACAAGATTTTAGGTCGGAGCTCGCTCACCTGAAAAAATCCTAAGTGTCAGAGTGACTTTGTATGGGTAAAATTTTGAAAATTTTCCAAAGTGTGGAATTTCGACCTGGGACCGTCACCAAAACATTTTTCATCAAATTTTGAAATTTCACTGACGTCCCCCCCTCTTATCGATTGCATATTCACAGGGTATATAAGAACGGGATCGGGAGAGGAATTTCACTAAGTTGAGAAACTGACTACAGGTAAGTCGTTTCTCTTGAGGTCCGATATCGGACTTCTGACTTTACGTTGCTGATATCAGCTAAGGTGTCAGACTTATAGGTTAGTCAGTATAGCATGACTGACCATTTGATGATAGTAGGCCGAAATCTTCAAACGGCTATAACTTTGCTTCTACAAGTCCTTTAGACTTGATTCAAAAAACATTCGACAGCGTTTGCTATGCTGAAGGTGACAGACTACTTATAAACGTTTTATGAGTAGTACTAAAATACTGAAAAATTTAAATTCATATTTAATGATAATAATTAAAGTTTTTGAATAAAAAGCAGTCGTTTATGAGTCTCTGTGACTTGGGTCGTTTCCTCTTGTAAATAACTCCACCGGTTTTCATGTCAAAACTCGGGCCCGGATACCAACACAGTGATGTGACGCACGCTCTGTCCAATCGAGGTTGGATTTGTGGGTCGAGGCGTTGGAGCTGGGATAAGATCCCCTCTGAGTAATGCCTGTAACGGATTCAAGAGCTTAACACCCAAACGGTTGCTGACTTGCTATCAAATGTTTGGTGACTTAGTCTTTCAATGCATATCAGCAAGTAGTATCCTATAAACACTTGCTATCAAATTTTACTCTATCTTTACAGAATTATCATGACAAAACCGAATAACGCAAAGATGTTAGTTGGCAAGTGCAGTTGTGGCAAGATTGCCAGAGATAGTGAACTGAAGAAGCATTTAAAAGAAAAAGAGGGACGATGGGCCATGAGAGGAAAGTGATGTTGAGGTTGTGTGTGTCTTGTCGGAAATGTGTGATGGGGGATGAGAAGGAATTTATGAAGGCGCATTTGCAGTGTGAGAGTGGGAACATCGGAGAGAAGGGGTTCAAGGCATGGTTTGAGGGAGAGTTGTTGGAAAGGGAAGAGGTGAGAAATGCGGTGGCAACGATTCAGGACGTGATTGGGGAGAAAGTGGTGAGGAATGCGAGTGATGTGATTTCGAGTGATGGGAGTTCGAATGAGGAAGTTGAGTTGAGAGCGAAAATGAAGAAGAAGGATGATGTTGATTTGGATGCGGTGATGGAAGATTTGTTTGGGGACATAGCGGATTTGAAGGAAGAGTGGGAGGGGGAGGAAGTGGCTAAGCCGATGGCAGCGTCATCGCCACCGCAGCA
>CAJQUW010005529.1:0-56869 GCA_907163375.1 Prostheceraeus crozeri
TTTCGAAAATGTTGAAAATTTTTTCTCTCCGATTGACTTGAAACTCACCATACAGATAAAGAATTTCACGCTGATTCCAAATCTGAAATCCGTTTTCCAATCCGATGCTTCGTTTTGAAGCTAGAGCCCAAAAAGTCCCAAATTATAAATCTGTCGTTTTTCGCCAATGTCCCAAAATCTTAAATGGCGTCTCACATCTAAACGAAGACAGATAGGAACAAGCCGATTCTTTCACTGAATTTGTCTCACTCTTAGCTTTCAAACGAGCTATCGCACGACAAAATCCGTCCACTGGAAGCCAAAATCGAAGCAAGCTGTCCAGAGGGGGGGGGGGACGTCAGCGAAAATTTTTTCTCTCCGATTTCGCTGGAAACATCCTTCCTAACCCAAAATTTCACGTAGATTCCGAATCTGGCCTCCGTTTTCCCATCCGATGCTTCGTTTGGGCGCTACACACACCAAAACGTCCCAAATTCTAACTCTGTTAAAATTTTGAAGAAAAATTTTTTCTCACCAATTGCCTTGAAACTCACCCTACCGATGCAGAATTTTACGCTGAATCCGAATCTGGCAGCCATTTCACCATCCACGACAACCTAGACGGTCGCCCACGTCAACCTAGACGGTCGCCCACGTCAACCTAGACGGTCGCCCACGTCAACCTGGACGGTCGCGACGCACGTCAACCAGGCGGTCGGACCAAACTCACCCGAGTCCACACGTCTGACTTTCAGAGGGGGGGGGATTCAGCGAACATGTTGTGAACCAACCTGGCCGGCACACCACGACAGACCACAACCTCTGTCGTTCCAGAGGGGGGGGGGAGGGGGGCCTCATTGGCTCGGGCTTGCCGGAGAAGTTACAAACCAGTCAGAATTGGACTGTCCGAGTCTGGCTTGAAACAATGGATCTGGCAATCCTCCGAGCCGTCGAGAGCGTTGGTCAGTTCGCATCCTTTGAATGACTTGATGATCAGATCCTTCGGCAGCTGATACCAGGCATCGACAATCCATTTCAAGTATACTTCCATTGATGGCGCTCGCATGTTGCCAGATTTGGTGTAGCTCTTCTCGCCGTGCAACATCTAATTCTCGTAGAACTGTCTGACTTTGGCCTTGAATGGGGCATTCCAGTAGACGTCGGGGGCCTGTATGAATTTGGTGCACCCGCCTGGAATCACGGCCACGTCAATCTGTAGTTTCTTCAATTGCTTCTTGGTGATATCACTAATGTGACAACAGCATGAGTCCCAGGCCAGCAGGCGCTTGCCAAATATTGAAGAACCGATGATATTCTGTAGAAACTCAGAAGTCAGATCGTCACTAAAGAACGTGCGGCCGGCCCAACACAGATGGAGCGTGTTCTTGAACTTGGTGGCGATCTCCTTATTTGGTCGCTTGTTCGGGAGTAGAACGTACGGTCGACAGTTATATCCATCGGATCGAGCGGTCAGCATGACAGTAACATGTAACTTGTCATGACCAGCAGTCTTCACCGGGACCTCTGGGACTCCCTTACTTTCAACAGTAAGCCTGCTTGAGTAGTCCAAGTAGACGGCTGTCTCGTCGGCAGCGAAGATGTAGGTATAGTTGGAGGTACGACGGCAGTGTTCGACGAATAAAATGTAATTCACGATCATCTCGGCGTACTGTTCCGACTCTTTCTGACAGGTCGTTGTAGGGCGGCGTGATACCAAGTTGTGGCGAAGTAAAAACTTTTCCAACCAGCCGTTGCTCGCTTTGAAATCCTCGTCTGTCGACAAAGCGAGTGCCTGTTTCTGGATTATCGTGCGGCTGACGCGGAGCTTTTTCTGTCGTTGCTGACGAACTCAACAGATGAACTTCTCGTCGAATGCCTTGTCCTTCAAAGGGCGTCCAGCACCTTGGAGTCGCCTAGTTGATAAGATACATAGAAGATGAAGACGCCTTTCAACTGAGCCTCAAGGTGTGCTTTCTGCTCCGTCCACTGTTGGATGCATGCACGAGGGACCTTCTTGTCTTTCGCAGCCTTTGATTTGTTGTGTTTCTCGGCGTATGTAACAACTTTAAGTTTGAAAGGCATATCGTAATTTCTCCGCTTTGTAGGGGTCACATCTTCAGTGTCAGAGCTGCTAGACATGGCTGTCGATTTTCTGTGATCTTATCGAGCTGCGAAAGTTAAAATATCCGGTAAGCTTCTACAATAATGCAGAATTGACGAATGGGAATGAGTCTGGGAGTGGGACTTCCCAGTGTCTAAAAATAGATACTGTGTAACTCGATAGAATAGGATTTCCCAGCGTCTAAAAATAAATACGATGCAACTCCATTGAATGGGACTTTCCAGCCTCTAAAAATTGCTCCATAGCATTCTACAAACTATTTTCCTGTTTTACACGTTTTGCAGAAGATTATTTCAGTCATGTTATTGATTTAGGAGATGAATTCATCAAAGTGTTGTCAAATTAGAAGTGACGTTCAATTAGAGGGTGCCATTCAATTTTTCAACTCCTCCTCTAGACTGCCGTTATTAGAGGTGCTGTTCAAATACAGGTGCCGTTCAAATAGAAGTTTTACGGTAGTAGCTTCTCTGGAAAATACTTTCGAATGATCGTTATTTCATGCGTGTAGACGGGCGCGTCTAAATACCACAAATACGACTAAATACCACAAATCCAACACAAATACGCCACAAATACATTTCAGCCGCCACAAATGCGCCACAAATACACGACAAATGCATTTTCCCTGCCACAGATACACCAGGATTGACACAGAAGTAACAAATACAGCCACAAATACACTTGCTGTTAGAAATATCAACTAAGCTTATCATTGCCACAAGTACACTTCGGCTTGCATCCTGTATATACAATCAATGCATTGAACATTGACACAAATACTCCCCAATACATTCCTTCTGCCACATATGGATTATATATACTACATGTAGATAGATGTAGATTGCAGATATATATTCAATGTAGGCCTACTGTTTTTATATGCGTTGCAATCTATTTGTGGAAGAATGAATGTGTTGTGGAAGTCGTTGTTGCAATCTTAAAAAAGATTCAAATTTGCATCGATTGTACTGTTTATATCTTAGCTTTAGTGTTTTTGTGACAAGAGTAGCTTCTACCTCTAACAATAAGACTGCATTTGTGGCAGGATTTGTTGCTTCTGTGTCAATCCTGCTGTGTCTGTGTGGCAGGGAAAATGCATTTGTGGTGTATTTGTGACGTATTTGTGGCGGCTGAAATGTATTTGTGGCGTATTTGTGGTATTTAGTCGTATTTGTGGTATTTAGACGCGCCCCGTGTAGACGTGGAGAGGTATCCATGTGTTGCTATATTTTGACAGTCCTATGTGACTCATGTTTCATTTTTAGTTATTATGAATTTTTCTGGAATAAATGGAGTTCCTATATGTTTCAACGAAACTTTTAAACTTTTTAGCGGTAATTTGAGGTTGCCTTTGTAATAGCTGAATTCGCATTTTGTATACTGAGCAAGAAACCTTATATCAATTATGTTGCTTATTATTTATACATCTAATATATCATATCACTAATGGCTCACACTAGCTTATCTTTGTTTAAGATGAATGTTTCATATCGGTAAGTATAAGAAGCATATGGTAATTATTTTGACACAGTTTTTGATAAAAGTTTATATTTCTAAATTTGTCCGTTTGAACATCTTACTGAATCCGTCTTTATTTTCTTTCTCAAATTTGCTTCTGCCTATGATATGATCATCATTTAATCTCGAAATCATGCTCAAAGATCTCATTTCATCTGATCATATTTTCATGACCTAGCTTTGACATCTAGTTCGTCGTCAAAAGTTCAAGGTCCGTAGACGTTGATTTTCCTTTTTCCATCTTAACTTTCTTCAATCGTCTATCACAGTGTTAGTAAACACTAGTAGTTTCTCTTGGCTGGCGTTAAATATTGCCTCTGTTTTTGTCAAAGCATTCTCGAGGGACTGATCAGTTATCTTTCGACAGTTATGGCAGTTATAGGACATTATTTGTGGTGACTAATATGTCCTTTTTGTTACAGACACTCGGCGATAGAATTGACGACAATCAACTTCGTGATATCCTCAATGAAGTAGATCTGAACAAGAACGGAGAAATCGACCTTGGAGAGTTCCTTCAGGTAAATATTTCAAAATCATTGCATTTCGATAAGATTGATTAATATGCCGGAATTATAAATGTGGAATGCGACATAAATTATGCAGTGAGTATTTTATTTAGTGCTATATCAAAGAACAATTACTGAGTCATCAATTAGCTCAGCTGGTCAAGGACTACACTTCGGTGAAGTTGTACTGAGGGTTCGGGGTTCGAGTATGTCCTCCTGGGGAGGTACCACCACCCTCACTAGATACCCATTCCTATATTGATGACATGGCTTCCTATCTTGGAGTAGGGTGAAATAGAAAAATAATTACTTTTTATCTTCTATCTTTCACCTTTGCGCCTTTCTATTTAAAGAATTATAAATGTCATCTATGTTTCTGCTGTTTTTTATCTCTACATGTTTACATGCTTGCGAGTCTGTGGGTCTGTTGTTTTTTTTTTTTACTGGAATCAGATTTTCATATCATCACTTTGATGTCTTAATTTTTGTCTTGTCATCCAAGGTATGTGTTGCTATGATTCAAGTTTAAAATCTGAACCTTTCACACAATTTCATCAGTTGTGTTGCTCGTGATTAAACTGGAATGTGAAAACTGTGCTACTTATTTTTACATGTTTCTTAGTTTCTTGATGAAGAAGGGATCTTACAGCCAAGGCTTAAAATTAGTGGATAAAGGAATATCGTTTCCAATATTTTCATGACAGTGCTCTGCCATCATTTCTCTATGCCATTGATAATCGTAACCAAACGTAGTATGCAATGAACATGTGAACATCTGATCCATTGATGCATCACGCATTTGATGACATGATCGGCAATTCGATTGGTCTCAACCCTATCTTATCCCGAGGGGGGGTTTCCTAGAGCTCACCTCTGCGCTTTTTTAATATTGTTCAAAGACAACTACATATACTTTTCTAGCATTTTGTGACTTTTAGTTATATGACAACCAACTAAAATTTTATCAACTTTGGCGCGATAACAAAAATTTGATCTTCAACGAATTTGTCAATTTCTCATAAAATCAAGCATCTCAATCAATTCAATTACTTACCTTGTCTTCTGACATGATCTCTGACAACGGTTAAGGCAGGCCATGCATCCGTGACCTAAAAGGTCATCGTTTTTCGCTGATTCACAGAGAAGCGAATGCTTTTAAAACACAAAGCTAAATACTTTGATTAACGTCGTTATTAGCGCCACTGCAGAACGATGAAGATTATCAATAAACATACGCAACTTCTTGAACGTTACGATTATTCACATCATGTGTTCATTTTGAGAAACATTCAACTTGTTTTATGCACTAAGTACTAATGTGAACTCAATGAGATTCGAATAGGAATAGTGCAATGATCTAGATAACAAAATAATGATGATTTATAGAGGCAATAAAAAATCGAAATTGGTGAGAAAATATCGCTTAGTTTCCACTTTGGTCAAGCGTTCGGTATGTTTATGGGAAACACAGAAATAGTGTGAGCTAGTTGGATTGGTCCATACTTTGCCCAAATTTAACTGGTACCTTGATCTGGTGAATATTACTGATTATGCAAGCAAGCCATTAACTTACATGCATGATGGCATAAAATCAGCCTGTGGCTTTTAGTGACGATAAGCGCATGCTTATGGACACCGGTGTTATGAATACAAGTGGTTGCCTATCAAACCCACAATAAACGGAAACACAGGTCTTTGGTTTGAGTCTGTGCGCCTCGACAAGTTACGCTGCTCCCATCAGAGGTTGGTAGCCCTAACCTGGTGAGAGTTGTGTGTGTGCAAGCTGTCCCATCTTGCTAGTTGTGTACCTTGGATGGCTCAGTGATGGGAAAGATATTGACACATAATTTTCCTCATTATTTCCATGCAACTTGTTTGAAATGAGTTGTTTAACTGTTGAAACATTGTAACAACATCGAGATTAATGATTTCTCATCAGTAATATTAATGTTTTTTATATATGCAGTATTTGGGTATTACAGGTTGGCACATTGATCTTGTCCTACCAACAAAAAATGCGGTTTGATTTATCATTTTTAGGTTTCAATGAGCGACCTTTTCTCATTACCTTCCTAATTAAGCCACTTGCCAAGTTAGACGCAAAAGAAACGAAAATAAGAAAACCGGGCCACCGATTGTGCAACCCGGCGACGCGGGGTAAAATAGTGACTCAGATGACCCGGTTTAATTGCTTGAGTATTGCTTGTAACTTGCTTGTTCGATGAAGGCAATGAATGAATGACTATTTTCTTCACTGTCTTCGAGAAGATTTCCTCTACAAGGAGCTTTTTACATTCATTTGAATCATGACTTACGCACAACCTGATTCATGAGCAAATTTCAGTTAAAAGAGATATCTGCGTGAACAATGAACTAATTGTGGAAAACCAGAAAGAGCGATCTCTGATATCTCAAATTCAAAGGATTAAAGATCATACGAACGCTGTGTAAGAGGGTGACATACGAAACTTAGAAGTTTCAAAGAAATTTATTGTCATTCGAGAATTGCTACCTCTCGAAATTGAGAAGCAAGAAAAGCCTATTCAAATGAAAGTGAATACTTCCATCTGAAGCAGTAAAAGAAATTAAAGGAAAATAATATGAAAATAGGGCCTCAAAAAGTTAGAACACGTTGTTTCCATTTTGAAAAAGTTTAAAGAGGGACATAATTGACCAATCGACGGGAGATCATTTTATGTTTTCACAAGTCGAATCACCAAAACTCCTCAAAGTTTGGTCGAGGTTTATAATTAAAAGTCAAAAAGTAAAACACGCTCCAGACGGTCCTTCGGCTTCCTGCGCAACCAAGGTTGCCATCGATCGATGAAAAAAAATTGTAGATGGAACTTACTGCAGTTGCCTCTGTGAATGCACCTCATGGTTCTGTCTTGATCACGTCAAGACACCACTTTTGCTGTGCATGATTAAGGCGTTCAGATAGAAAGCTTCCACAATGCACCACTTGTATTTTAATAGCATGACCTTCGTAGGTCATGTAGCCTATAGGTCATGTTATCGTATAATGTGGATGATGAAGTGAAGTGCGAAATATATGAGGAATTTTTGAGAAGTTAAAGGAAGGCTGTGCAAGTCAGGGAACATTAAAAGGTCAAAAATGGTGAAAAATAGAATAAAATGATAATTATTAAATTCAAGCTCTTTTATTTGAAGAAAACAGTCTTAAAAATTGAAAAGTGAGACAATCAGAGATTATATTGCACAAAAATAAGGTGAAGGATAATGATCTTTTAATACGTTAATTGTCATAGAAGTCTCAATTTGCAAGTCTGCACTTTCTTGTAAGGAAGTCTGTTTCTCAACTCAAGATCAATACTCGGCACACTTCGTTGCCGAAATTGAAGTATATTTCATCTCTAATAATGAAGAGGATGTTCAGGATCTCTGATTAGTGAAGATAGAGATCTAAGCAGTTTATCGGCATGAATTGTATACAAACAACTGGAGCAACCAGAAATAATTCTATGAGTTCGCTTTTGTACCAAATCAAGCAAATTACTCTCCTTTTAGAGCAGTCAGTGTGGCTAAAGGATACATCGGATGGTAGAGTTACGGATAGTCACCACTTCATGGACTAGCACTCATAACAAATTTTTATTTGTGCAGTGCCTTTAGTCTGAATGAAACCTTTTTCGAAATAATTCTACATCAATAAAACTTTGCAATATTATTCATCAGAAATAACTGCTTATTATACTAAAATCACATTTTTATATGATCAGCAACGAGATCGCTAACACTCTGCAATGGTCTCCTGATCGTGGCTAAATTGTGAAAACCAGGAGTTATCGAATAGACTGCATTTCTACACTGCTATCTTTACATGCAAACTATGCATCGTAATTCTCTAGCGCTAAAGTGCTTCAATAACTAAATTCAATACCTTTCCACTGATGCTTATCGAAAATCTACTCATTTCTCTGAACAAGAGTAAAACGTATGAATAATAAAATTGTTCTGATGAAGAAACAGAGGTTTCTAATTATACATTGGAAAGCAAATACGTACAACAATGAATGAGTGAAGAACAATAACAAAGGAAGAAATTGGACGATTGATGACATTGTAACTGATGAAACGTTAGGATTAGTTTTAGTGAGAAAGATAGGTCATTCAAGGATTAACGGAGATTAATTTGTAATTGTTCTGTCGATACATTCGACGCTAGATGCTCTCTCTTGAGGAGACAAAAAGCAGGGAAGTCATTAGCAGTATTCATAAAAATCTGAGGTTATTGTATTTAGAAAAGGAGAACTGTCTCGTTCTAATTACATTCTTTGCTGACAGAGATGAATAATGCACAGCATTCAGTGAGCCAAACATTGAACATTTTCTGCTTAAGCAGCCAGATTTTATCACTGATAAATGCGTTGAGCAAAGGAGATACGTCAACAGCTAGGAAAAGAGCTATGAAGCTAGATATCAGCGAATAGGAAGACCATTTGCGACCGAAGATCCTTGAAGCAATTACCACCTTTATGCACCTCACTTTCGACATCGAGCACCGGGGTATCAAAGCATGATGATTCTCAGCTTTGATATCTGTTGGTGTCTCCGCAGCTCACTGGTTAAGTACTTGGCCTAGCGGTCTTTCGGTCCAGTGGTCGATCAGCGAAAGTGTCATTGGAAGTCGGCACGAAGGGCATCAGTGCTAATAGATCACAACGCTCCAGATAAAGTCCCGATACGGGGGAGCAGTGACGCTAGACCATCAGTTTTTAATGTGATCCGATATTGTCATACACTTGGTTGGAAACTTTTAACCAGATTTTGAAATAGAAAAAGTGATGTATAATAAACGAATGATAGTAAAAAGCATTGTACAAAATATGAACTTCTTTACTTTAAATCAACTATGCGCGATATTTTGAGGCACCTTAGTGTAAATATTTGCTTATGAATAAGATTCATATTAGATTACATTGTTTCAAGGTTGTCATATCAAAGGTTGCTGTGCTCTGTTATTTTATTATTGTGGAAGGAAAGGCTCTTTACAAACCTTACCTGCAACTTACCTGCAAACTTCTCTCTTTAGCCTCTTCATTTCAATTTACTGAAAACTCATTCACATATTAGTACATCGTTTTCTTTTCTAAGTACTCTGTCAAAATGGAGCTGAACTCAGAATATCAAGGATCTTGAATAATGTAACACAGCGCAACTTACCTTGTCAATATTGTTTTGTCTCTGTCACGCAACATAGTATGTCTTCATCATCCTGGTTATTACACGTCCTGTACTTCATTATGCAGACTGTACTGAAGGACGGTGTCGACAGTGACAGAATGACAATTGAACTTCAATTGTCACTTAAATTGAACTTAAAATCATGAAATTTTAATTTGACGATAATTTGTTTCGCTAATTGTTCATGAAAAATTAAAGTTGCTACTCATTGTTTGAACTCTTTGTGAGTTTCACAATAAATCTGTCGGAAACGATAATTTATCTTCTTATATGTTGCTATGATGTGTTTGAGGATGATTTCATGATTCTCATCTCTCATAAAAATCGATGCTAAAGTGATAAGTCGTAACCAGAGCTGGAAGCAGGCACGGCCCGATAAAAGCTGCCCGATTCCAACTTACGTTGCAACCACAGAATTAAATACAGTGCCGGACAGCAAGTTGTCATATCGCACAATTACGCATCAAATAGGACTTTAATTGTTGTCATGTCACGTAACTACGTCATTGATTCGGCTTCATTCACTCAGGTCCTTGTTTGTATGATATTTACACCATGCTGAACTTGTCCATTGTCTTCAATGAATCAGCAAATGCTTGGAACACTATTCAGTGTTGCTGGCTAACAATGGTCAGTAATGCAATCTTTGCTTCTTTCACAGCTAAAAATGAACGAAACAGAGAAAGTGCGAATTCAAGTGTGGACTCTAGCGCAGAACACAACAAAGACGCAAAAGGAAATTGCAGAAGCTGTTGGAATAACTCAGTCAGGTGTCTCATCAATAGTGTGAGAGAAAGTGGAACAACAGCCGCTGCGTTCGATAATTGCGGTGGTCACAACAAGATTTTTGACGATCAAGCGCTAAGACACATGAAACTACAGATTGTTTCATAAAAAATGGATCACCCTTAAACATCGCCTTAACTTCAACTTTGTCTAACTCCGCCAAACTTGAACGAATTTCTCTGAAATTTGGAAGATATGTCAGTTGTGCTTACTAATATCATTGTTGGAAATTTCAAGCATGAATATTGAGTTGTTTTCCTGTTATAGATAAAAAAGTAGTAGATAATTTGATCTTCATTTAGCAATGTTACACAAAATCATACCTCACTCTTATAAAATTACATTTGTTTCCTTTGTTATGTAATATGTTGTTCTACAAGTCAAAAGCTATCAAGCAAAACAAAAATAAAGAAAATCGGTCAATCAGAGCCAGTATAGCACCATTATTCATCAACAATAATGTAACTGCTACATGTGATTAACTGGACTTCATGTTCCATAGCTTCCTGACTTCGTTGCGGTGGTGTTGGCAGCACTCCTGATTGCTTTCAGATAGAAATTTATCTCTTACCGGTTGAAAACAATACAAGGCACAAATGAACAATAACGAGATCGCATTCACAAAAGGCAATTCACAAAAGAGGGCTCTGGCCGCCCACGCAAAACATCCAAACGTAGAGACCGCCTAATTTTGAGATTTGTTAAAGTTGATCCAAGTCTCTCGTTAACTGAGATGGCTGCACTAGACTTTTACACTAGACTAGACATTTACATCGTCCCCGGGTACAAGGTGGTGCGACTCTACTGATTTGGGCTGGCATTTGGACCAATGGCCGCTCTGAACTTCACATACAGCAAGGAACCATGAATTCTGAACGCTGTGTGAATGTTTTACGAATGAACATTGGCCAAATGACAGATCAACTTGGTGATCCATCGACTTGGTTATTTATGGATGATAATGCTACGTGTCACAGGAGTAGTAGAGTCAACTTATGCAAGTCTCAATTAGGGCTTAGGACATTATCTTCGCCAGCTCGTTCTCCTGATCTGAATCCCATAGAAAATGTGTGGAGTATTCTAAAACGTAACGTTCGTCGTTCACTGCTACCTACAGATGGCGTATCACAACTTACGTCACTGTTAAAAAGAGAGTGGAGAAAGTTAGATCATTCAAAAATCAACGATATCATCGAATCAATGCCTAAACGAATTGGTAATGTCATTGACAAAATTATAAGGGTAGGGCCACAAAATATTAGCTTCTTAAGAACCGTTACTATATCATAGCTTATCAGATTATATAAGGACATTTAAATATATTAGGGACATGAAATAACATGAAAAATGCTTTCTGTATCATACTTATGTTTTATTTAGTCAAATTTTAGGATGATCCACTTTTTATGAAACGGACTGTAGTTGTCATAAAGGATCCGCGTGCGACAGCGGATAAAGTTAGGAAGCAGCTGGGAACAGAGTTCGAAGACGTGAGTGTCAGAACTGTGAGGCGAGCGCTCGTAGAAGTTGGATGTCGGACCATCAGACCCAAAACAAAGCCACTTCTGACAAGCCTACACAAAGCCAAGCGATATCAATGGGCACAAGAGCACCAGGACTGGAGTGGAGGCGAGTCCTTTGGAGTGACGAGACATTCATTTGTCCGACAGACGGAGCTCCAAGGTTTGTTCGTGTCGTTGAAGGGCATCCATTAACAAAGGATCACTGCAAATTCACTGTTAAACATCCAACCAACGTCATGATTTGGACCTGCTTTTCCTACGAAGGTCCTGGACGGGCACATGTTATTGAAGGCTCTATGAACACTGATCGCTACATCAATGACATCCTAGAGCGGCGAGTCATTCCAGAAATCGCTGAAACGTTCCATGACAACGCGATATTCCAGCAAGACAATGCACCCTGCCACGTCAGCAAGAGATCAAAAGAGCTTCTTCAGAGCCATGGTGTGACACTGCTTGACTGGCCGCCACAGTCACCGGATTGCAACCCAATCGAGAACTTGTGGGCCCTCGTGAAGATGAAGTTGGGAAAGTTCGACTACAAAACCAAATTCGACCTCATCAGTAACTTCATCAAAGTGTGGATCAGGGATATGGAGATCAAAGAAGTGTGCAAGACTTTAGCAGACTCAATGTCCAAAAGAGTGAAAGCCATTATTGAGGCCAGGGGGATAATGTTGATTATTGAGTTTGGGAAGATATTTTTTTAAAAAAATATCAAAATATATATGTAATTAATGATGGAGGTCATTGCTTTTGATTAATAGTGATTAAAGGAAATTAAATGACTGATCAGTGATAAAAGCGTGCAAAAACGGGATTTTGTTACGATATGACAACTTGCTGTCCGGCACTGTATTTTGTTTATCTGCTTCGGTTTGCTAGAAGTGTGATTGAAACGAAATCGCCGGCACATCGAGGAACTTACTAAGTGGGCAAAAAGGAATTCATAATGCCTTACAGAGATAAGGAAAAAAGTAGTGCGTCGCTTGCGGATTAGTGTGAGTTCCAGCAGAGTGCTTCAATTGCAACAATTCCTTCAGATTCGAAGAATTCAGATCATTGCGCACAAGTTTTCTCCATAATGTTGGCTCTTACGATCATTATTAAAAAAATAGCAGGCGAACGAAAATTAGTTCATTTTTGTTGTTGTTGTTATTTATAAGTTGAAATTATTGAAATAATGTTATTTTTCAGTCTTTCTACGCACAAAAATTAATGTAATTTGTCAATGTATATTTCGCCGATCTGGCCTTGTCAATTGTGATGTAAGGAAATGCTTTGGAAATCAAATGCTACGTCATTTGAAATCTCTACACTGAATTGCAAATTATCACTTTGCAAAGAACAACATAACAGCATAGAACAAGAATTTTCAATGAGCGTAACAAGTATGCATCATAACAATGCAATAGAACGTCAAATAACGGAATCAGCCAACATCAAAAACAGTTTACAACAGAAAAGGATCGTCATCAACAACAAAACATAGTGGAACCAACCAAACATGCCAACGGTAACAATACAGAAAAACTAAGGAGATGTAGGATGATCATGAAATGTGAGCTATGAGACTATTGAATATTGAACTATGGAACTGCGACTATCAATGAACTGTGGTATATGTGCATATTTTTTAGATATCAATAATGACAGTGTTTTTGTAATTCAGTGTAGAGATTTCAAATGATGTAGCATTTGATTTCCAAAACATTTTTGACTTAGGATTTCTTTACATTGCGATTGACAAGGCCAGATCGGCGAAATATACATTGACAAATTACATTAATTTTTGTGCGTAGAAAGAATGAAAAATAACATTATTTCAATAATTTCAACCTATGAACAACAACAAAAAAATGATATCAAAGTTTTTCTGTGCCAAATCAATAGAAATACTAGAAAATTAGTTCACTTGGTGATTTCACATTCTCTTCTGCGTATTCCTCACTGCATAATGCATACACTGAATCGAATGCTAGCCAAATAGCGATTTGTGTTTTGGTGTATGCGAAGTGATATCACAGCACGCACGCCTCTCTCACTGTCTGTGGTGTCCTCTGCTGACAGCTTATTGTTTGCCATTTCCAATAGCAAACGATGCACGAATTATCCATCGGAGAAGGACCAAGTTGTCTTATTCAGTGATGTGCCATTTCGATATTAAGGTTAGATATGATTCTTCCCTTCTAGGAAACCGAAGCGCGCCCAGATGAATCTAATTATGTGGTCGCAACACCTAATGGCTAAGGGCCCAATTTTAGAAAATGCATTGTGTCAATATTGAACATGATATGAAATCGCGGAGCAGCAACTTAAATAAAGACTCATGCAATGTAAGGACACATGCCTAAAACTTACTTACTCCTCGTTTATTGTCTCTTCTTCCTTAGGTTTGACGGACCAGTCCCAAACTAAACGGAACTGAGAATCAAGCAAATCTGATTTTTTGGTCTCCAGATACCTATTGGAATGTGTGCCAGACTGTCGCAGGATAGATTCATAGAATCCATGCAAAAAATTTTAACTTTGATAGAACTTTCTTTCGATTTTTGTATTGCAGAAAATAATTGTTTTACAGAGTGTCACTTTATTTGCATTCTTACATGTTTAAAAAGAAGGGAAGCTTTACGTAGGCATAAAAATATTTAAGGTACTGTAACAGGTACTTTCTACCTTAACCGGAACTGAACATGTCTAAAAGCAATAATTGGTCTAATTGTTTAATTTCAGTACTGAGGAAGTGGATTAAGGTTTTAAACGTACTCTGTTGGTATACCAAGCGAGATGGTTGGAGCAGAATCAGCTGAAAAATTCTTAGAATTGCTCTGTTTTCTCTCATAAACCTCTTGAGTATTCGGAAAAGATTTTAGGATATCTTAAAAGTGCTTTAGTGCTCATTAGACAAGTTAGCACGTTTTTTCTTCGGCATGATCACTCTCGGATGCACTTTATACCTCAGTAAGATGTAGACTAAAACGACACAACTTTGTATGTCGTCAAATACATATTTGTACATGAAAAATGATTAATAAATCAGTTCTTTCCTACAATTTGCATTGATTGTTTCACGATGTGCGATTCAAACACGAATAATTGATTTTACCAAGACGGTTGTGACTTAAAAAACTGAATTCGTTTAAAGAATCAAAGTTGAATTCGTTACAGAATTCGTTTTAAATCGCCCACCTACTAATATGAATGTGATTGACTTTGATGATCGCTCCAGTAAAATAGTTTCGGGGTTGAGGCAGATGTGCACCGAGCAGTGGTCCTTATCAGTCTGCTGCTTACTTTTAATAGGATTTGGTAGAGCTTAAGGCTATTGGTAGAAGGATTTAGGCTATACTTGCAGTATTGACATTTGGTGATACACGGACTTTCAACAGTTATATATTTCTCGGCGTCGTTGACTTAGAAATATACTTGATAGTTCAAACACTATATCCTCCGCATTATTAGATTGTAGGTCCTTTGATATTTTCTTCTAATCTTTCGCGCAATTATTCAAAATCTCAAAATTTGTAACTTTAATTTACCGTCTTCAGGATTAGTAGAGAAATGATTTTCTAGGGGATTCCTTTTGATCTTCAGCATCTGAATTATACATGCAAGTTTTGGATTTCAATAAGGACAGTCAGAGAATCATGAAAGAACTTAACATTCATGAAAGACATAGTGTAGAAGTTATCGACACAGTGAATTCATGACAGACAAGGAGACTTCAATCAGGACATTGTGATATCCTGAACAAATGCTATACATTCAAGAGTGACATTTGGATTTCATGTGAGACCTGATAAGACACAATAACCCTATTGTACCCTATACAAGTACTCTATTGGCAATAGAGTGCCTATTGGCTCTTTAAGACAAACATCACGACTGTATTGCTCATCACAAGAAGTATTTCCTACTATATTTCCTACTGTATTCCTATTACTGAAGTATTCCTACTGTATTTCCTACTACTAGAAACTGATTATGCTTCATGAACGGACACCTGCATATCACATGACACCTGCAAATGTCAATTTGTTCAACAGGGCAGCGATTGATTGATATTAGTATTAATCACGCCAAGAAGTCGAAGTGCAGCGAGCATCAAAGTTAATGAAGAGATGATAGATAAGATGATGCCGAGTACACTCTACTTCAAATCAGTGCTGAGTTGACAGCTAACCTACCACACAAAAACTTTTTCGAAAGAGTTAATCCTAAATGATGTCTCTAAAAATGTCTTCATGCTAAAAATGATAAGTAGGATTTGAACTCATTCAACTTCTGCCTTTGACTGAGATTGAAATACCAATTATTTGACTAAAGCTGAAATGAAGATGATTAATTCTTAACTAGAAAAGTGAATCATAATTTATTTCATGTGCAATCTTTATACAGCAACATAACAAGAGCATCATCATAGTGACCGCGGTCAGTAAATATTTTGTATCAGTAAATTAATGGTGACCGCGGTCAGTAAATGTCAGTAAATTTTTTGTGTCAGTAAAATGTCAGTAAATTAATGGTGACTGCAGTCTGTAAATGTCAGTAAATTTTTGTGTTTGTCAGTAAAATTTCAAAAGCTAGATTCTTTTCAAAAGAAATCTTGTAATATTTTTCTGAATCTAGCTGATTCATTGTAATTGTGATGCAGCATCGGAATGTTAACTTTCCATCCAGTATGTTCGACATTCTATTTATTGATGCATGTATAGCGCCTATAGAATATTTTAGGATATGGTTGAAGTTCAATTTTAAGTTGAAAGACAATGTTAAGGACCGGGTATAGTGTACCATGAGCGCAGAAATAGGTTGATTTTGGTGTTGTGTTGGTGGTATTCAGACATCAGGTAGGACTGCACATCGATGAAGTTAATCGTGCAACGAAATTGTGAAATTTAACTTAACTTGACCACGATGCAAAATTTCCCAATCGATTTTTATTTTATGAATTCCAGCTTTCATGCATTCGTGGAGAATCTTCCGGATTTATTCGGAAATTCTGATTTTTTGACGGCTATCCGGGTCATTTCTGAGATTCTCCAGAAAATGCATTAAAACTAGGAGGGGTAAGGGGGTTGGGGTTAAGGTATGTGGGCCCCAAAGATGGGATGACATCTTTATGAAGTAGCGGATGGTCCCGTCTTTAGACATATCATCTTCATGATGCGTTGCATAAGACACTTCTGATCACAAGGCATTACAATCGATATTATCCTTAAGTCCCCCCTAGCCACTCATGGCCCCCTCAGGCGAACTAGGGGCCACTCTCTGATGATTCATGGGCCTTATTTGACCAGACTATGCATTATATGTGTTGCATACCCGCTGCGTGATTAATGTTTCATTGGTGCGTTTTTTGGCTCTTTAGTAGTTCGCCTCTCCTATACCGTACATACTACTGTGTACATAAACGATCGCCATAAAATTTCATGGAAAATTACTCGACTATTTTCTCTATATAAATCAAGTTTTTTAATTTGAACGGCAGTTTCAGAATAACAGAGGATTGGTTAAGCAATGCTTTAGACATGATGAGAAAAGCTAACTACGTACCAAATAAAGACTGTGCTGCAAAAAGTTCATGACGATCTAATCGATTCATGTATACATTCTAGGAGAATGATGTCTGCTTTGGGCTTACTTAAAATTACAGGCCGCTTGCTTGTATGAATTCTGCATACCGTTGCATTATTATGCGCATATTATTATATTCAAGGAATTTTATTTATATTGGTGTTCGTCTTCTTTATTTTAATGCGTCATTAGCAACAATGGCGATTAATTTTATTAGAACCACATATGCAATTGTATAGTGTAGGTATATGTACTCAAGAAGCAAACCGTATATTGTGAAGTGAACAATTCCATTTTTTCTTATGTGTTCGGAATTTGTTATAATTACTTGTGAAACTCATTATACACGCCAAGAAATTTCACAGAGGAGATTCAGAAAACCCTGCCTCATATCATGACATTTTAAAACAACAAAAAGCTTGGAAAAGTTGTAATTCCTGCTTGATATAATTGCCGAGAAAATATTTTTATACATTCCAGGAGATTTCGCGTGCGGCGCTTTAAACAGCAGAAATTCTACCATTTCTGCTTCTAAAAGACGGGTGGTTTCACCTCTGGCGCTTTAAAAAACATGAAAATTTTACTAGTTGCACTCCCAAATGGCTGGATCACAGAATTAGATTCATCTGCGCGAGCTTCGTTTTCTAGAATAGAGGTAACGTATCTGTCCTTATCATCGAAATAGCACATTACAGAATTAGACAACTTGCACCTTCTCGAATGCATAATTCGTATGTCGCTTACTATTGGAAATGGCAAACAATGTCAGCCGGCTTTGAACACCAGCCAGTGCGTGCGTGATGTGATATCACTTCGTACACACCAAAGCACATGTCGCTGTCTGGCTATCATTCAGAACTATGCAGTGAGGAATGCTGAGAAGAGGATGGTGAAATCATCAGGTGAACGTATTTTCGTGCGCCTGCTACTTTCTTTAATAATGATCAGAAGGACCAACGTTATGGAGAAAACTTGTGCGCAATGATCTGAATTCCACGAATCTGAAGGAATTGTTGCAATTGAAGCACTTCGCTGGAACTCACAGTAATCCGCAAGCGACGCACGGCTTTTTCCCTACCTCTGTAAGGTATTAGGAATCCATTTTTTTCCCACTTAATAAAAGTTCCAGCATGTGCCATCGTTTTGAATTAGTCTTCACTCTCCTAAACTGAAGAGTTAAACAATCTAATTCTGTAGGCTGGAGGTTTCGTCTAAGAAATGAAAATTGTACTAGTTACGCTCCCAAAAGGCTGGAGGTTTCGCCGGAGGTTTTGCTTCAATATGGTTGAGCTCTAATTAATTATCATCTGTGGCCATAGTGCATTGATAATCAATGTATTTTTAGTCGTAGCATAGGGCCTATAGTGTGTAGGCGCATAAAGATTCATAACTTTTTAAAACTGACTCTTGGATTACTTGTAATCAAATCAAAACTGAAAACAGGTCCAGAAAAAGTAGCGTATATGCCCCCTAGAAGTGATCTTTCTGATTTTTTGTGACACTGTGTTCTCATCCCTGTAGATAGCATATACTGGGCCCTATGTGTCATTAAAAAGTGTCAGTAAATTTCTAACTCAGTGTTACGCGGTCACCATGATCATTATCAATTTGTTAGTCCCATTTATTCGTGCGAGTAAGTTAATAGAATTCGGTTGCGTTGTGAGGCTTTTGAAATCCTATTGTCTCAATCGATTTCGTAAGTTCGCCTTTGAATTCCGTTTTTTGTTATTTGAAGTCACAATGTGAAATGAAATTCAATATAATCATTGGAATCCTCATTTCATGAACCAAAGCCTAAGTGTCACACTTAACGTCCAAAATCTGTGATGCATTTTGATTGTTGAGTTCTCGTCAGTAAGATGAATTTCAAACATCTTCAAACTTTTCAAGCCTAGTGATATTGTCTTTCACTGAAAATAAGTTAACATTTGTACTTGCCAGACTGTGCCCAATTACATTAATTACAGTTTTGAGGCTGTGTCTTTTACATGTGCAGGACCACGATTGGTTAGATTTGAGCGTCCGAGATTTAGCGGTCGAAAAGCGATCGTCAATCCTGACCAAGTTCCTGTTGATGACTTCATTTAATTCGTCAAAAAATTTGTATGCATATTTTGTAGTATTTCATTTGTAGTTCTAGCTTAAGAAACTGATATTAATTCTCTCACACACCTGGTAGATTTTAGAGAGCGTAATCCTGAGCAAAGGTGAGCAATCCTGTTGTGTTAGCTAGATCTGATCTTATGATTGGAAACAGACCTTTCCTCTTGTCATCTGAATGGGCAGTTAAATAGAACTTCTGACTGTTAAAATAGAATCTTTTCAATATAAAACCCTAATCATAATTTTGACAGCGACTTACTCGCCAATTCATTTCACTTGAGGAGACGAGAACCGTTGTTTGTCCTTCTACTAGTAAGTATTCTAATTTCTTAAACTTTTTAGGAAACAGTAATTTTCTTTTAAATAATCCATTGCACTTTCTGAAAGTTAACTACTCGTTCGCCTGTTTATTTTTCTAAATTTAGCTACCTTGACGCACTTTGTTAAGTTCATTAATTATTGCCAAATTAGACTTATAATAATTTGACACGAACACTTCATTATTCGTTTAGTACAAATAAAAGCGTGATAACACGCGGTTTACGGTTGCGTGGATATTTGCTATCACTGATCAGACGCCATTCGAACTCCTAGACAGTGTTTGAAAAGTGCATGTTTGCACCTATTCTTATCTTATGTAAATGTAATTCTTTATAGAAATGGGTGGAGTTGAAGTTTGGAATCCCATATGGAGTGGTGTGGGAATGGAAATGGATTTTTGTCTAATGGAACATCTGTGAAATACCTTTTTTTACGTTATGTCCACAGGAGGCATTCAAATGTGCCTTCTTTGTTACGTTTTATATAATGTATCATAGGGGCGTCATAGCATGCATGATTCTTATAAATCGTTCAGTATACGAACAGTCTTAATGCTATTGCACAAAATCATACATTTCTGTGGTGTGGTTCCCACAGGATTCCGAGGAAGATTTGGTGGTGTGGGACAGCTGCGGGAATGAAAAATCTCGTCTCGCGGCATTTTTGGAAATAGGTAGCCGCCATTCTTTCGTTGTACATCTTTCATAAGAAAATAAGTTGTGTACTTCAGTTTCCTTGATTTTTCCAAAACAAACAGCAATATTATGCATGAGAAATCAATCTTTTCAATCCCAGCCATTTTTGGTATAATTGCTATTATGTTTATCTAGGGTCACATGGTTTGACAATATTGTTAAATTGTCTTCAGGGAACTTTCGTCTGCTTGATGTACCACTCCTTACATTACAGTTGTTTGACTATTGTTAGACACATACTAGTGCGTGCACTATTTTGCACTGTCTCAATGTGAGCATGCATAAGATAATTTTAGGACTATTACTAAGTGTGTGATTTGCATTTGATTATTTCCTTTGATATTCATTTGCTTCTAAAACTCAAGTTCTTCAACCTCGGCCTTGGGTATTGAATTTTTGACCCTAGATTTGCCCTTCAATTGTTACATCTTCATCCTCGAAGATTCGCTTTCATGCAATGATGTAAACAACATATCAGACCTCAAAATATCACACGGAAAACAATTTATTAGACGATTGCCCTCCAGACAATTTAATTGTCTTGTGAATGAAATGTGTGGAATTTCTAGCCCTTGTCTTACTTGTCGCAATTCTTTGAATTAGATATTTATCTATAGTCGACAACCCTACTCAAAAGCAACATTTATGGATTTAAAAACAATTGAAAGTATTGGCATGAGAAATATTGTCTTCAAGTATTATTCAAGGATTCATAGATGGTGCTATGGATAGACAAGAAGCATAATTGTTGGTTTGGAATTTGGATCCTATGCCAGAGTGAAGCATTCTTTAGAAGGAATGTGAATTGTCAATTCATTTGAAGTTACACACATCTTGAGAATATTTTAATTGGAAAAATCATTCGTAAAAGAACATCGACAGAGTTTAGATAAATCTAAAAATGGAAAATGAAGCTGAAAGGTCAGTAGTCTTTTCATAAATGTCAAGTATCTAGGAAAGAGAACGTCATCTTTCAAATGGCATCGAATACATCCCTTTTCGGCGTAGGTAAGCGAATTTGAAATTGACTATCTATTGATTATCTTTTATTTCGTTGTGAAAACTTAATGGACTGATGGAAAAGTATATTTCGCTGGATGTTCTCTTTTCAATCATTATGTAATATTGTCATTTGATATCAAAATTTTTTACCTCCCAACTAGCATGATGGACAGGAACTAACCTGTCGATGTTATGAAAGGTGAAGGCATGAAGCGTGCCGCAAATATCAATGCAATAAAAGTACCACGCTGAATAAGAAGCTTATATAAAAGCTGTATTGAAAACTTTGAAAAAATAAAGTAATAGTCACGACCATGCTACAACCATTTTCAAGTGTAAAGTGGAATGGACGCAGTCCAACAATAAAAATACACTACTGCGCAACGTGAAGTGTGGCATGTCTTCTGTGGATTATTCGTGATATTCGTCATTTGCACAATTCAAAGATATAGGAAAAGGTCAACATAATAACTAGACACCGACATTGTTAGTCTTTGTCGGGCTCCTTGATATTTTCATAATAATTGAGGCTCATAGCAACTTCAAATAATGGAATCTGAACACAATCGTGCTAAATTTATGCAATATGGTCAGAAAAAGTTCTTATAGAAAAAGTAGTCATTCTGTACTAAAATCTGTGGGAATGTTGTGTCCGTTAATCTATTCCCTCTGAGTGCCTGAAATTGAGCGAGTTCAAACTGCAAATAAGAAAGATGGTTGTGAAGTATGTGAGAAGGTAAATTCTAGTAATGAAATCACATGCAGAAGGAAAGGTGGTTGACCATTAAGGACACATGAAGAATATGCGATGGAAGCTCTGTATCATGTCAACTCATCGAGCGGACAAATTGGGGTCGATAAAATTAAGGATAGGTTAAATGAGAATGGAAACCGAAGACCAAGGCAGTCTTGATTGTGCAGATATTATATTGCTATCTCATACTGAGAGCATTTCAGTTACGTTCCTTTTGTCGATGCATATATGAAATTTAGTGACTTCTTATGCTCGGATATGTCATGAATTTGCGCTTATAATTTTTCACTTGATTAATTTCTCTTTTTCGTTTATGCATAAGATTATTCATAAACATTTCTTTGACTATTGTATATACAGTATTTGAAGTCGTGTATTTAGCCCAGATACAAGTGCCGGTTCGTCTGAACACTTCTGACAATCACTGAATATCAGAGATAGTGTAACTGTAAATGGCAGTCAAGCAGAGAGCACATCCTTTTTTTCCACGAGTGGCACATGATTTATTAATCACCATCCACAAGCATGATTGCAGCTCAAAAGTAAGGAAAGCTGCTGTTGTTTCTACTAATATCGAAACATATATTATTTACTGAAGAAAATTGCATTGCCACAGGGATATAATCTGACTGTAGAATGAAGGTGATGAAGGTGATTCCGTGATGTTGTGCACCATTTTCGATATTTTAGCCAATAATATGCCACTTAATTACATTGCTAATAAAATGTTTTCCCATTCATAGCTAGCCCATAGGCATGCATTTTCTACTTCCATCCATGCGACCTTAAGTCACCTCTCTCAATAAACTATCAGGACTTTTTTTCTGCTCGTGCTTCCTGCGTCGTGACTTTTTTATGTTATTGCAATTATTATTTTTCTTATTTGATTTTATTTATTATTTATTAGTGTCCACTGGCAGTTCCAGAGGGGGATGTAGGGATGCTTTGTTTATGAAATTCAGGTTTATTACTAATTTAGGTCATGAATAAATTATGGTCATGTGCATTAGATCTCCACTGAATTTTCTATAAGTTAACTTACTATAGTTGTTTCATCTGATTTTTAGAATTTAAGGTTTTTTCGTCTGTCTACATCTATCTGCCTACAAACTGCCGTGGTTTCTTTTTTGGTCATATACATGTATGAATGTTTGTATATGATGATGCATTTAAACGACCGTGATTGACTAAACATCATACATAACATTTCAGTCAGTGGGCACTTATTCAGATGATCGTCAATTGGCATTGATATAGGTTGCATCTTTTCTTGAAATACATCAATGTCGAAGGAGCGATAGACACCCTCTCTTAGAAGAAAAGTGATGATTTTTCATACAATTTTTTTAGTTATATTCATATAACATCTTGAGTGATACTAGGGTAATTATGGTAATGAATATGAAAGATTCCATACTATATCCTCTTTCAACCTAGCAGTCCACAGACTACTATGTTATGCTGCTTTTAGTAAGACGAAGGTCCTATGTCAACCAAACAGAAGGTCTAGAAATATACAATGTACATGTACAAATAAATTAATGTTCAGGTATTTCATAATTTTATATAACATGCGGTCGGACATGTACCGAAAGCCGGAAAGTTTCTGTTCCTTCTTAGTTTATATTTAAACAAAAAATTTGAAACCACAGACCTGCATGTATCAACATGTCTCACAGCGGAAATTTCTAGATCCGACACTGATTCATGTCAAAAGACGTATCCTAGCCATTGATGATACCTTCTCCGGATTGCTTTTATAAGGCATTTTCATTGTTTGCAGTCCTCAGTACCTCCTCATTCGCATCATGTTCTTCTAGTCCTCGCTATTTTTCACTAAATTCACACTTCGCATGTCTCTAAAATTTCTGATGTCAAACCTTTCTTTAAGTCCACATCTCCGATTTATAGAGCAGCTCACTTAAAATTATAGTCCTTATAATTTATTTTCGTATGGGAACACATCCATGAAGCTGCTCAGTAACTCGCTCTTTTCATTTTTGATGTTCTATATTCTTTGATTTGTTTGTATTCTATCAAATGAAAGATATACAAAGTGCTTATTAGAGTGAACTTGTGAACATAGAGAATGTAGGTGCGAAAGATTGAATCACTCAAAATATTGCGGTGCATGTAGAAACAATAGAAAAACAATTGTAATTCTTGGAATAAATGCGCTTCGCTCATGTTCTTTTGAGACGCATGTAATTGGCAATGACTTGAAAAACTTAATGGTTACATTAGCTAAAGAATTTAAAAAATCACAAGAAACAATTTTAAAATTCTCCAGATAATGAAGTCATTAAGTTGTTCAAGGTATTTCTATTCGTAGGTATATTGATAATGCTCAATAGAAAATGAGCGAAACGTTGAAAAAGTCATAGTTACTTTTATTTATTTTAAAAAAACATCAAAACACTATTTATTAAAATTGTCATTCTTGCAGCATACTTTCATACGTTTTGAAATGAATTTGAAAGTGACAAGAAAAATGTGTTTGCCGAATTAATTTTTTACAATCAGTTCATTAACTTCAGTCTTCATTGTTATATATGTTTTCTCTTTCTAAATTCTATGTATTAAATTTGTTCTTGTTTATTGCGCATCTACTTAGGACTCTTCATGGCAAATAAAGTATCATGATTCTCATACTGTATATCTCATTTTCTAATGTTTTCTAATTTTGAAAACTTATGCGTAATGCAAGATATTTCTCAAATTACTCATGAAGTTTTAGATTAAAGTTTATCTTGCTGTTATCATTAACAGACAGAGCAAAGTCAAAGTTAAATATTTTTAATTTCAGTCTGTCAATTTTTTGTCAAGACTATTTGACTTTGAGAATTTTCAATTGTATTTAACTTCGTATTAGATTAATCAGCTATTTTTTATCGTCTGAAAAATCTATTTACGTTTGCTCAGAGGTCTTAAATCTGATTATCTGAATATTTTGAAAATGTTGGATTGAAGACAGTTATTTCGAAATTAATTATATTTCTCTACTAACATTTTACTGTATACATTTACTATGAAATTCATAATTATTTCATTATGCGCTCTATATGGGATGCAAAATATAATTAAATTCCATTTCCTGATATTCTTCATAACCTTTATTCAAATTTTGTGAAATTGCTATTGAGCATTGTGATTTGTTACTGTAAAATTTGCATTATTAAAGCATTCATAGAGTTAGAAATCATATTCGGGTTATTAGGCAGAACTCGATTTTGTGAGAAAAATGAATTTAAAAATTAAAATGCTATCTTTGATGCGATTACCGTGAATTTGAAAATATCCTTTATTTCATATTGACCATCAAATTGACTTTAGTTTCATTGGATTTTCTGAATTTGTATTCATTTTTCTGTATCGGGCATGAAGAAAATGGTGTTCAACAAATTCACATTTAATGGAATTAGCAATGAAAATTCAACTTTTTACTAAAACTGCAATGTTTGCAGCAGATGTGATCGTGTGTCTACGTGGTTATGACTTATGAGTTATTCCAAAATATCACGGCTCCAGGAAGCTAAATATATATTTAAACACCGATAACAAGTAACATTATTTTGGTATTTATCCATTCATTCTAGGTGTGTTAATGCCGGTTCTCATAAAGCAACAATTTTGGAAGTATTTTTGTTAGCCAAATAGTAAGCTTATTCGTCCATAGCATTGCTTCGTTCCTGCCTGAAGATGGCAACAGATAATAGCAGAATGAAGTTAAATGAACGAATTTATTTCATATTAATATCAATAATTTTGGGTCCCTTCCAAAAATAATCAATCAGTAATTCTATTATTGAACCTTGTAAAATTGATTTATTTATCACATCTGTAATTTTGTAATCTGTTCAACGAGACATGTGAATTTTTTTGACTTCACAAGTCTCCGCTTTTACATTCATAATGATGACAAAGTACCAAGACTTTGATTCGCAATGTTAATCCTCATTCTTCTAGTTCTTGGTAATTATCTCCACTTGCAGGTTAGAGGTTTTTGGGCACTTCTTCGTTCAAATTGTTTGGGCGCTTGAGTGAGATTATCAGCTAAGATCTATGCATTATGTTTCGTAAATGATACGTGGCAGTGATAGATAGCTCGGAAATCGAGGTATCATCCAAAAATGTTGTCGTTTACTGAAACAATTTATAGGCATCAATCGTCCAAAAACTTTCAAACCACTACTTCAACTTTATTAATGATACAGGCAGCTGAATGATATCCTTTAAGTTAAATATTTGATGACAAAAAACTTCCTGTATTTATAGCATGGAAAATGTGTGAACTTGGTAACTGAATTTCCCTATTGTTTGATTTGTAAGCAAGTAAATAATACCAGTGTTCAGTCACTTCCTTAAAAGTCATTCAGAACAAATATCAGATTGTGCAAATGTGTAATTTGCTCACAACACTTAAATTTACAGAGCGATGTATTCATTTCTTATTGACACAAGTCAGACTGCTAAAAAGACCAAAATGTCATAATTATTTTAGTCTCATCGTAGGATTGAATCTCTTGGTAATCTCGATTCACTTTTGTTAAAAGCATTCCGCAATTCAAGCTAACATTGCTTATGTAGTAGCGAGATTGATGCAAATTCTTCGCGTAATTGACATTTTTGTCACTGTTTTGATTTCATAGTCTACATTCTTTCAAGATTGACTCTTGTGCTTCATAGGGGTTAGTGCGATGTCCAAATCTTAGGTGGCTGAGTTAAACAGAATTCCATTGTTAGTAATTGCCTTTATGAACGTCATAGGCTTTGAGATTTCAATTGCTTATGTCCCATTTTATATGGGATTAATTGAGGAAGAAATTAGTTCCTTGTATTTACGCATAACGAGGGATTTCATTTAATGCAACATATATATTTTGATGCTTTGAAAGAAGAAATTATCAATTTAACTTAGCAGGACAACTTGTTAACTGTATACTTAAAAATCGCGCGTTTATCATGACTCCATAGTATAACATATCTATATCTGTGTATGTGAACTATTGTTGCATAACAAGGTGTCCGCGACCTGGAATTTTTGCAACTTGAAAAATTAGCTTAAAATTGATCGGCTATATCTCGGCGGTATATCAGCAGCGGCGGGAAAGTTTCAGACCAATTTTTTCGATGTGAGAAACAGTTCTCCTACAAATATGGTTGTAAGCAGGCCGTGGCCAGACATTTGTATTTCAATGACCGAGAAGGCCCAAGTGTAGGTCAATTGAAATATGATGGGATCTAGGGTCCTACATCCCAATTGGCCCTTCCCAGTCTGAATTTGTATATGTGAAAAAATGTAAATATAAAAATATAAAAAATGCATGAATCATGTCCGTCTACTTATACGTTCGGAAATTTTTCGTTAAATTTTTCTAACAATTGATATAGACCAATAAGTTTTGATGAGTCCTTCAACATCAAGCGCAACAAAGCTGAATAGTCATAATCATTCGGTTTTCGAGCAGCCTTGAAATCAAGGCAAGTAAACTAGACAGCTCTGAGTTTTAACTTAATTGTGAAGATTGCTGATTCTAATACATAATGTCGGGAAAGTACGAGTATGTGTCAGAGAAAGGTATCGAGAATCCGTCGAGTTTTGTATGTGCGATGGCCCAAACAAGCTACTTAAAGTACCCGCTTTTCCCATGTTTAGTGAAGAATAACTATTTTGAATACACGAGACAACAAGAAGTCAAATTTTGTTATGTTTAGTGTCTTTTCTTTGTTTGGTGCTGTTGCTGTATCAGTATTGACCTCTGACAAGTGCATGTCGCTTCATATTGTCTCGCATATTCATAAGAGTTTTTCTTTGATGAGATGACTCTAGCCAATACGGGAAGCGGGTTCTTAAGTTGTCTGTTTGGGTCAGCCCACAAAACAACTGCGGAAGATTTTCGATTCATTTCTTCGGCGTCAATGTCCTACCTAGCTAGCTGCATTCGACGCAGTTTTTTCTGTAACCGGGTTTCTTCTCTGTGACTTTATCCTCTTGTGTCGTGCTGCCATTGTACATCTGATGGAATCATAGATTGGCATATATGATAGCTTAGTCATTGAAGGGTTGCAAATTTTTAACTCATACCTGGGATTATGATCCTGTGCTCCATTTTTTACATTCCCAGGCATGCAAAAGTTGTGTTTTTACATATAAATTTACTTGTTATTTTCCTCGCTTCACTGCACCACTCGCATGATCCTGAGTGACGAACTTATTGTCTGCATAAAGTAGGTAGAATTTATTACGTCAAAGAAGATAACATGAAAAGTCGGGCATGATCATTGACATCATACGTACGAAGGTGTATGGCAGTTGAGTAGGATGTTCACTATTTCTGAAAGATGAAATTAGAAAAGATGGAATCTATTGATTTTTAGGTCTCAAAAAATCGGGCTTAACTCCTTGCTACGTTTCTAGTTTTCGGCGGGACTCCGAAGCAGAGTTTTACTGCAACCACTAGCGGACTTCCCTGGTCACAACCCCATACATGATAAGACACAATCAGAGAATAAAGAATTAAACCAACAATTATCTGATCATGTTACTCATGAATGAGTAAAGATAAATACGATCAGTAACATGAAGTATTACATGTAACGGCATGATTGCTTGCAGTCTACATTTAAACTGTAAGTAGCCTGTAATATCAATAAAGCATTCACATTTAGACATAAAAACCTTAAAATATGAATGGAAAAGTTAGAATTTTGCACATGTTAAACCCTGAAAGCCTAAAAACCTGGAATTTTGGCCTTTAAAAGCTGCGGACACCCTGAGTATATTATTACACATTTTATAAACGACATCATAGTAAATCGATAAATGTTTTCTTCTTCCAAGGCATGTTTTCGATTTCTTTGTTTCATGCCGAATAACTTGTTGAACAGCAGTCAGTCGGGAGGAAATGCAACAAAGAAAGAGCTTCTTTGACCATTTGCACTCATGATAGATGATCAGAATAAAGTGCGTCACATTTTTCTGTGTGAAATCACAGCAAGGGTGCTGCAAATGTGGTTACTTATGTTACCCGTGTTGAAAACTCATCATGAAAATATCTTCAGTAGACGTTTTACCTTTTTTCCACAGGCGATCGACGAAAATAATTTCTTGCTAATCACTTACTTTCATTCCTAGTTACATCGCTAAATTCATTTGAGGCTGTGGACCGTACCATTTTTCTCTAAAGATTTCGCATCAGTGAGATATCAACTTGTGTAATGAGTGATTTGTTTTACTGAATGAACTAAGTGTTTGTTATCTTTAAGTTCTGATTTATGTGCCATTTACCAGTATCAAAATATTTATCTGAGAATCTTTGAGCTTGTTCACTAATATTTATTGTAGGAATGTTATTCTGTTTAAGTGAGGTTTATTAATCAATGCCGTGTATTCAACAGTTACAATCCTATCAGTAATGTGGAGCAAGTAAGAAACAGACTGACGATTAACAAAAGAAGAATTATCGTTGGAATCATATCCGACTGTTAGGCACCAGTACATAGGACTCTTGATTACTTATTTTCAGGGTCATTTTCTATCTCACAAGTTTTGTGACGAAACTGTCTCAGTTTAGTAATAAAAACTATGGCTCAATTATGGTCATAAACAAGACGTTAGTGTTTAACGCAGTAAATAACAAATTTGGTATCACGCAATCATAAGACACATGCATCAGAGCACAAGAATTCTTCTATAGCTTGTCTGATAAAGCATTATCTTTCGAGTATCTATTAATGTCTCTGTTGATTTCTTTTGAGTTTAGGATTTTTGTTTTGTCGAACGTGAGGTCATTCGTAATATTTTATTGAAATATTTTTACATGGCGCGGAAGCATATTGGATTTCATAGAAGTCATAATGTTATTTGATGAAACTAATTGCTTCATAGCATGCTTCCATAGTTGGATATTCTTTTCATCTTTTTCAGTATTTCTGATTCTAATACGAATCAGAATGTACATGGCAATTTTTTTCACTTGATGGGTGGATTAGCTGATACTCCACTTAGCAGCGTTTCATAAGAATGTGATCGCCCCGGCAGTCTTCAGATTAAGATGTTTAAGCTGGTCATCCATCCATTTCCTAGTATTCATATTGTAGAAGGGTTTGATAGAGACAGTACCCAAATACCATATAAAGAAGTGTTATACGATGAATTGTCATAGTCTTTGCTGTCCAATCAAACTTTGACGTTGCCGGCAACCGTTTTCTTCGCTTGTTTGATGACTGGTGATGTGGTCTACAAAAGTCAATCAGTGACAGCCAAGACTTGTATTCAAATGATAATTTACTGTGCATTAAGTTGGAAAATTGTTTAGAAATTGAAAAGTTGAAGCCGAACATGTGCTCACATTCAGTTCATCCAATTCTGTATACATAGGAAGCTTATTCATAATGACATTATCTCAGTGATGTACCGATATTGCATATTCCGTCATGAATGTAATTTGTAGTATTTCTAGTGTTAGTATTCTCACAGATATACAGCCATTCAGCGACCGTTAATGTAGGTCTGCAACTGCAGTTTTTCGACGACTTTTCGTTAATGGAAATCGGGTGCTGAGAAAGAGTTATGAGACATGAGATGAGTTATGAGAAATGATGAGACAAAGGTTTTTCCTCATGTCAATTAGCTGCAATTATTTGTATTCAAAATTGTTGTAAAACTGAACAAATTATTCTTGCCAAATAATTGACCCGATTCAATAGCGATCAATTAATAATTGAATAAATGAAGGAGAATTACACCGTCTGTAAGATAATGATGCATCAACAACTTGCTGTGTTTATCATCTGCGAATTGTATTTTTAACCTGTCACTTTTTCCTGTCCTTGCTCGTGAGCTGATTAATAAGCGCATTCAGTCATCAATCTTATATCTTATATTGGAGAAAGATCGCAAAACTTCTACCCGAAGCAATCAAGAAAGCTGGTCTGTCCGGTCATTTCACCGGTCATTCAGGCAAAGTTACCTGTGCCACATCTTTATATCATCAGAATATTGACGAGCAATTAATAAAGGAAAGAACTGGACATCGTAGCAATGCTGTGAGATGCTACAAGAGAACTTCGGGTGGTCAGCAAAAGCGAATCAGTCAATTACTCGACTTCCAGGAGACGCCTATGTCATCTACGAGTAGAGTACAACGGCAGACCTACTGACTGCATTTTATACAGATGGTTGCGATGAAACGTTCAATTTGAACTTGAGCAGCGACATTCTATAAGTGCTTCTGATAGTTTCAACACACTCACGCCGATTTTGTTTCTGACCTTCCATGCTTTTTGGTTTGCTGTATACATCATAGTCATTCCAGTATCACATGAAACGTTGAGGTTTTAACATTTTGTTTGTTTATTCATTTCATGTATGGACCCCTACGTGTATTTTTTTTTTATTTTCCACTTGTCATCATTTACTGCATTTTTAGTCAACGCGTTAGAATGTATAGCTTTGTAGACTATTTTTTGTAGATCTCATAGATCAATTGCTGTTACCTTTGTGTTTGATAGATATTTTTCTATCAACTGGTTGGATTATTTTTCAGAAGTTTGAGGCAACATCTGACCTATATTTTCGAGACTTTGATGTAAATAGTATTCGTTAATCATGTCCAAAAAATTTTATCAATTGAAAGGCCTTTTCAAATATAAGTTGTATCAATTAAATAAATCGCTTTTATTCATTTGAAATGGAAAATAACTTGAAAAACTTGATGTTGGACTTCGTATAAATTGATAGTTGCACCGATCTACTCCAACAACCAACTAGTATAACATTGGACTAGCATATTCAAATGATACAATGATTCGAACATTCATTTCTGTTTCTACTTCAGCGAACGGCGAACATAAAATCCTTAGGCTATTCAAATACTGCATTGATTCGAATGTTCATTTCTGTGCCATTTTTAGGCACACATTGATTTCTTTTGCTTTTTTATGGCTTGATTCGCACTGTGTTTATTCAGTTATATTTTATAAATATTTGGGTCACACGACAGTCGTTTGAGACACTTATTGGAGTGTTTATTTCAACATCTTTGGGAGGATGCCAAACCTGCCAAACCTTGATAATGCGAGCCGGCTCGCGAAAGCTCGGAATTGTACATAACTTTTAGCAAATAGACTGTACATATTTTTAGCAGCTCATCTTTTTTCGGGGAGACGACGCAAGCGGAAGAGAGATTCATTATGAAATACAGAGAGAGTGTCAAGTGTCAAGCACATTAATGTAGAGGTTACACAGGATGGCGGACTTCCCGAAATTTCTGCCGCGATGAAGCCTGAAAATTCCGACCGCCTGAGCGATGCGGGGGATAAGATGTCCCACGACCAGCGTGAAAGTCACATTTTTGACAAGTGAATAGATTAAAATTAATTCCAATTTGACTGATGATGATCTGAGATAGAGCCTCTCTAAACACACCTGGGATGCACTTCAAGGTGTGAATGATAATAGATTGCATATTAGATCAGACGATTATCAGATACTCAAAAATTTTGCTGAGCATTCGGCGAATTTAAAGTCTGACGAATTACTGAGCATTCGACGAATTAAAAAGCTTTGAAGAGTGAACATGCAACAGAATTTTTCGTCTGATTGAAGAATTGTTTGACCGCCTAAATATCGAAACTCCAAGCAAACTGGAATTATGCCACCGCAATCAGAGAATAATTTTCATGAATGGACTGCCTTTTTGTTTATGCCTCTGCCTTTTTTCGGTCCATGTATGCATCTAACAGTGTTTCAATTTTAAATACCGGAAGGAGAACAGGTGCTTCAGGCTTGATTGTTGCAATGATCTCGGTTAGGGCTCTGTGTAATCATTAGATTTTTGACTGCAATTTTTCATATTTCCTAACATACAAGGCATATTAAGATCACATAGAAATGTTGTTCATCAAAATTCGTCATAGGTGGGTTAAATAATAATCCTTCTGCCTGCCAATTTGAAGCAGTCATCAAATCCATTTTCGCCTGTTTGGCAGAGAGGCTTCACCAGTTTAGGGAAGTCCGCCCTCCTGTGTAACTCTTATATAGATGGTCAAGCAACACCGATTGCAGGGTGACAAGACGGAATAACCTGTATGTAATAGATGATGTAGGCCACCTTTACAAATAATCAATATTCTGAGTTCGATCGACAAGCAGAGGCTGACAATTTAATGTTGAGAACAGCTGATTTGATGATAAACAGCTGTGCAGCGCACTTCATCAATCCCTTGAAAGAAGACACTGCACAAATTTTCAGTAGTTGACCGACGTTGTTATTTCAGAGACATCGTGGTTAGAAATAGGAATTCCACTGCAGGATTCGTCGGCACATAATCGGAATGAGCGATTTTCACCACTGTGAATTTGAACGCCAGAAAATCCACCAGAAAACAGTTACGATTTACGATGCAATAATTTAACCAACGAAAATGATCAGCTCGGGTCCTAACAAATCCAATGACATCAAACAACAATATTACTGGCCCAATGATCACGTCAAAATGAACGAAAAGACTTCCCTTCTAACATTCAATACCGTTTTTATGGCTTCATAGATCACTTTTCAAAATACCAAGCATTTTTTACTTTTATAAATTCTTCTCTTTTTTAGAAGTGTAAATAGTTTTAATTTTCCTTTTACAGATTTCTTGCAATGTACATGAAAGTTTAAATATCCATGATACATGTGTTAGGAGATATAACACTTCCGGTCGCATATTGTGATCAATGTCTTGGTCGCAGATAGCGCAGTGCTGTTATTGATGATCAGTTGTTGTTGACATAGAAATAGATTCTGAGAAAGTTATACAAAGTAATTAAAACTCCCCTTATCAGTTTAGGCCAATATAATCAAGTAAAAGTTAAAACTATCGAAGACAGGCCTTCGGCGTCCAGCGCCTTCAACGGTCGGTATTTGGATGGCATAGATGCAGCCTTTGTGAAGGTTTATATAAAAGTGAATGATATCAAGAACGGTGTTGAAAGAAAGAAAAAAAGAATAAGCATATATTTTCAAAATGGAAATCAGAAATTATAAATTACAAAGTTTAAGTCAATGTGGTCAACTTATTGAACAATGCTGCAGAAAGCACGGTAAAACAATTGTGTCTTCGATTTGTACGAGAAAGAGGCATTAAACAACGACCATTCTTTACTGACGTAACAATGTGATTTAGGGGATGATCTTGATGCTGACAGCTATAGAAAAAATCATCAAAAAACTTTCGTCTTCTCGAAAAGAAAAGATCAATATTGTTCTCACATTCGCATGATGGTACACAGATTATTTTCTTTGCTCGTTTTACAATCTTACATACAATTTTCAAACAATGATGGCTTAATTTCCCAAATAATTGCGTTGCATATAAAAGAACGGGTTCAATGTTTGCGGTATACACTTTCCATAACTCGTCGTGATTTAAGCAACTTTTCAACACTTTCAAAAGGTACAGACGTCTCAACAATCGAGTTTCAAGATCGTTAAAATGGTCAGTCCATGACAAATCAGAATTCCATAAAACCCCTAGCATCTTCATCTGACTAACAAGTGAAAAATTGAAAACATTACATAGGTTGGATTCAAAACACTTTTTTCTAAATAACATTCCTTTTGTCTTGACATCATTTAGAACAAATGAATTTGAATGAGTCCAATCTTTTATGCTAAAAAATTCGGCATGAATAACATCAATCGAATTCGAGACAGACTCCTTAAAAATAGGACATACTTCATAAATATCATCTGCATATTGAGCTATGTGAGTAGTGGAAGAACTGGGTGCAAGATTGTGACAGTAAATAGCGAAAAGGAAGGGACCAAGTAGTGAACCCTGTGGAGCACCACTAGTGACTGATACAAACGAGCTATACACATTCTGAAACTTTGTACACTGATAGCGATTTTCTAAATACGATTTCATGAGGAGAACAAAGCCTCTAGGAAAATGCAAGTTCAAGAGCTTTTTTAACAGCATATTGTGACAAATTGTATCAAACGCCTTAGATAAGTCATAATTCAAAAGAACACATGCTGACACATTGGGGCAGTCCAAAACATTTGTAATATAATCATGAATAGAAATTAAACAAGAAATAGTGTTTGATTTAGATCGATAGGCAAACTGAAAACAAGGGAAATGAGTGTAAAACATTTCGCGAACATCATTTAGCAAAACATATTCTAGGAGCTTGGCTGGAACACTCAACAATGTGATTGGTCTGAGTTGACTAAGCGTTGGATTACTTTCTTTACGTACAGGTGACACGGTACAAAATTTAAACAAAGTGGGAACCTTTCGTTCAAGAATACAAGTATTTATAATGTGACACAAGGGTTCGCAAATAAATGGCGCAGCTAGCTTATAGAACGTATTAGGAATATCGTCAGAGCCACACGCTTTAGAAGTATTAAGTTTATCAAGAAAATTAAAAATATCATGCGGATCACATAAAGGACACCAATCATCATCGGAAATGGATATAGGTTCAGTGGAGTCAGTCTGAGTTTTGAAAGATGACGCAAAATGACTGTTGATTGCTTCAGCTGCAGCTGCAAGATCATCAAATTCTTTTGAAATTGAGGAGAGGGGATCTTTCACATTCTTCCCATTTACTTCAGCCACGATGTTCCAAATATGACGCTTGGAAGTTTTGCATTTCTCAACCCAATTTGCCTTGCACTTCTCAATCAAATCCTTACACTTGTGTTGCATGTATGATTGGCTGTTGAACTGTGAAGCTAGATTGTAAAAAGGTAATTCATGTTTCCTATTGATTGCTGGCTTAAGTTGTGTGATTGCTTTGGCTTCTGTTATTGTTGTATCTCGTGTATTGGTCAGTTTGCTAATGAGACCGACCTGAAAAGACCCGATGTCGCCAGCGCCATTATGTTTTTCTATTAAATGTTGATAAAGGGCGCTCAATGTACTTTTGTTTTTAATAGCTCGTTCATGTTCTTGATGCCGCGGCTTAAGCATTCTCGCTGTTTTGCCGACATAGAATTCATTACGCATTCTACAGGTGTATTTGTACACAATAAACTTTTTCCGGCAAATATTGCTCCTACATTCAAGGCAAATCTCGCAATTACAAATTTGGTTATTATTTTTGTGCTTAAAAAATGATGCCGATTTCACACCGTAATCGTTTGTGACTTTTATGGGGAATTTGTATTTATCAATTAATTTATTTACTTTGCGATTGCATCTGTCGGCAATTTGAAATTAACTATCTTATGTGGTTTTGGTTTTTCTTGCTTATTCTTAGGTTTTGCCTCTCGGCAGTCGTTTTTGTGATAACCATTATCGATTAGAATACTCTGGAATTCGGTTATATTTTCTTGTTTTCTGATATCGTCATTGCAGCATTTAGCAATTGACTGCAACCTATTGCTTATGAAATTTTGTCTTACATGCCATGGTAAAAAGGCATCCTTACGTAAAGTAATGTTTGAATGTTCAGCTTTGTGTTTGAAATTTTTATTTTTATATCTAGAAATGGCAACCTCTCCCCATGCTCGGGCGTTTCTAGTGTGAACTTAATATTTTTATTCACTGAATTAAAAACTATCAATATTTCATTAAAGGAACCTTCGTCATATGGCATTGGCCCTATTATGATGTCATCAATATACCGTTTGTATATTTCGGGTTGAATATTCAATTTAGTTAGAGCTTCCGTTTCAGTGCTATGCATTAAATTTATTGCAAACGGAGGTGCAAAATGAACACCCATGGGATGGGTACTGCCTTTATATTTTATTTATTCCCCTATATTTTATTTCATAATTATAACAAATAAAATTTAGCAAGCGTTCTACGTCTTCAAGGCTAATACCATAGTTGTCAATTTTGTCCCAATAGCTGCGTAGCAGTTCAATATTGTATTCTATACCTTCTTCTATCGGTATACTTGGGTACAGGCTTATGACATCCAGGGAAATGAATACTTTATTATTTACGTTAGTCTGTTCGTTTAATATTGCTATCAGATCATCGCTATTAGATAAGTAAGACGGAATATATTGTAAGACTTGAGTTAGAATTTTAGAAACTACCCAATCAATTTTCTCGATAGGGGTGTTGCGAACTAAGGCTGTATGCCAACTGAGACTGTCACAAAGGCTACATCTGTGCCATCCAAACATCGACCGCTGAAGGTGCTGGACGCCGAAGGCTTGTCGTCGATACTTTTAACTTTTACTTGATTATATTGGCCTAAACTGAAAAGGGGAGTTTTAATTACTTTGTCTAACTTTCTCAGAAAGATGATCTCCCGTCACCTGGTCAACTACATAGAAATAGATTGTTTATCTGAAGTTTACTAGAACAGAAATTGACTCCATTCAGAGGTCCATCTCACAGGTCAGAAGCTTCCATTCTAGAGGTTTTGCTGTTATCAAATTTTATGGTTGTTAGAAGATAGTGAGGGAAGCATTTTCTAGATATTTAGGTTTGGAACCTAAGAAAAATGCTGATAGCCGTTCAGTTTTATCAACCTTGAATTTGGCCTTGTTCCGTGTTTTTCAGAATCCCTCGCATGCGCGTTTATTGAAAAACCATAAATAATTACTAATAACTAAAATCCAATTGTAACTGTCGTTGTCCCAATCAATCCTTATTATTACCAAATGCAGTCGTTTCATTGCGTTGAAAATAATTAGTCAAATATGTGTTTTTAATGAAAGTAATTGTGTTTGAAAGGCATTCTGGAATAATGTTCATTTGATGCATGCATGATTGAGTTAAACAAATGTGTCGTTAATCAATTGCTGAAATGAAAGGAAGGCCGCGTTACTTTAGTGTACTTAGGATGTACCCTTGTTTGCGGCATTCAATTTGACTGGAACTTAAAAGGTGATGAAGGAAATTGGATAAGTGAAACATGAACAAATCACGCATTTTTGCAATTAGACACAACTTTCGCTTTCTTTTAAGATTGGTATTAGATACAAGCAGTCATTTATTTTGATTAGCCTTGTCTCCGTCTGACAGAATGCTTACAATAAATTTTATGGAAATAAAAGCACTGTTACATTGCTTGACTTTCACAACATTGTGTTATAAATGCTGCCAATCCGTTTCACGGAATTCTTCTCGTATTACCAGATAGCTAGAGTCGACCACAGCTTAATGGATTTTGAAATGGTTATATTGCTTAGTTTTTAAATTGTCATCATCTTCAACAGATTGTTGAAACGCGATTTTTATGTTTGGCTGTGTAGCCGCTTTTTATGAGATAACCTCAACTGATTCTCATAACATTGCCGTGCAATCACTTAATAATTCAAGCATACGCTAACGGTGAAGATGCGCCTTTGGGAGACTGATAGCCAAAAACAAGACTTCAGATCCATTTTATTCAAAATAGCCGCGAAGACCTGCAATTATCATTTGTAGATACAGGTGTTAAAAGACTCATTTAATTGAAAGTTTAACTTAACCACTATAGAAAGTTAAATAGGCTACAACAAAAATACTTTATACACAAAAAGGAACTATCTACAGTTATAAGAGATCTTCTTATTGCCATATTTACAGTATTGTAATAATGTTTTTGTGCATTGTTATATGCGTTTATTTAATTTACGTGAGCAGATGAATTTCTGAAACATCGTATTAAATACTAGAATTGCCACTGGTCTAAAATTACTTCATACGAAATGGATTCCGATGTGAAAAGCCTGATCAATTCTCAAGATTATCCACGTGCTTGAAATGTGGAATCATTCAATTTATGAGGTCTTGTTGAAACGATGGCGACATCCAGCACACTTATCGTGACCTGATTAAATGACTGGGCACCATTTTGACGAATTGAAAGATTTATGTTTCGGTTCCTTGTATCCTGACCCTTCTATGACTCCCCTACACTTGACTGTGTTCTACTACAAACTGAAAATCAATCAATTAAGAATCCTGAAAGCATGGTTTGAAGGCTTCATAATTAAATATTCGATCAGAGAAAGATGAATAAGACAACTTTATAAGAAAATTCTTACAATGGGCATCTAAGACAAGCTGTTTGTCGGAATGATTTCTGAAATTTTTCATCTTAGATTCTTTCAATCATCACATGACTATTGTACAGTGCGCTTAGGCATTCAGATCACACCTAAATCTATCACACGATGATCACTAAGTTCAGAGCGATTTCTTCTAATGCGTAAAGAGTGACTTTCCGGGCAAACACTGAAGCGCTCATTTTACAAGGCGTCTCTGATTGCCAGTCGAGCATCAATCGGAAACTGACTTCTCAATGCGAGCTAAGATCCTTTGATATTCCCTGCAGTCGTCCTCATGTTCCGTTGTCTGTTGCTAAATTTTCGTTAAGTACATTAAGAATATAAAGAAAAGTGAGAAATGAATCGCTATCTGAAATGCTATCATAAAGACGTTGATAAATTGAGATGGCTGTTTTACTGAATAAACATACTGAACGAAATCAGTTCATTCATATCATTTGCTATCGCCAGTACATTGAGCACGAACAGGAATATGTCTAAAAACGACGATTAATCGATGATTTTTATCATACGAGTATTTGCACCAAGTTGTAATGAACATATTGATTCCAAAGAACATTTATCATTGCAGAAGTTTTATGGCATCATACTAGTGCAGAAATGAATATCCTACCTGCAGTATTTAGTGACTTCCTAGTTTCTAATATCGAGGAAATAGCCATCTGGAAATGCATGATTCAAATTATCGCAAAAATGGGAGGACCTCGCAAGCATTAAATTTTCAACAAATATAGACATTCCTTCGTTAGGGTATGCTTTTCACGGAATAATAACCAAATTTTACATATAGAAAATTTCAGCATTATTTCAGTCGATTCCATTGCAATAAAGTTTTGTTCGCTCTACTCCATAATCTACATCAATCGCATAAGCAGAACTTTTTTGGGACCATGATCTGATTCTAAGATAATCTGCAATATTTTTGCATTGATAAATGTGTTGCTATTACTACGACTGTCAAATAAAGTATCCTCATACCGAAGTATTTCAAGAAGACATACCAATTATCTTCATATCGGAGCTCTTATCTAAGCATCTTCAATAATGTTAAGTGTTTTCAATTATGTGGTGGAATTTACATGCTCAGATTTTTGCACTCTGCAACTAAGCCAACCATAAATGCGATTTTCACATTCTTAAGTAAAATGTGCAGAGGGCGCAAATTTTCACTGCAGCAGCATATAGGTATATATGTTGTGAATTATTAGTTTGGTTTTCGTCTTTCTTCCTCCATTCCATTATCTTTAATGTTTTGTGTGATGTTCTTATTTACGATTTTGTAAAGTGGATCCTGTTTTGTTTTTAATACTTTTTTGACAACATAGGATATTCTCGCTGAATGTAGTCACCACGTTTGAAGTGAAGAAATTTTTCTATCTAACAGTTTTATGGATTGAAAAGACAGTCAATGTCACTCACTATCATCTTGCAGGTATCTTTAGACAATCGACATTATTTTTCTTCAAACAGTTTAAACCATAATAAGATAATCACCAATATTCGAAGAACTTATAATCAATTGTTACGGATGGAGAAGAGCCGTCAACCACCCAGCCACAGGAGTTAGAAATCAGTTGACGTCAATTATGCAGTGCCGTAAGAGCAAATCGAAATTGAATTGGTAGCCTGACGAGTGACGACATGTTATTTGTAAATGAAAGGCTTAGCAAGAAAAAGGAAAACTTACACGTTTTTCTTAAATCGACGCCGACTCCAGATTCAAGCGATGCTCCAGCTGAAAAAGGTACTGACTCCGATTTAAAGTCGAAGCTCTGTTTTTGGCATCCACATGAAAAATGGAGGATTAAAATAATTTTCTCAGACTACAATGATAACGATTGTTGCTTCTATATGTCATATATCGTCCTAGAACTTTTGGAAATCTATATTAGTAGCGCATCTACTTCATTTGATTATTCTATGAATAGAAATGCGACCTTTTGCTTTGACTAGGTTAGTGGTGCCAGAATGGGCAACATCTGTTTGTTGGTGGTCATTTCAGCTGCTCGGCTTGACAAATATTTATAGATCTAACGATGAATCAAATTTGTGCTTCATGTAATAGTTGCAGATTCATGACGTTGGGTGATGTCTAGTAGGATAATTTATCAATCTGATCTTATATCCCAAAAAGAAATTGTAATAATCCTGAATCTTCACAAAGTGCACTGACAAGGTGTCGTGGTCATGACAGCCCCTTTCCATGACGCAAGATTGTTTTCAATGTTCCTGTCAGATACATTCTTTTGATATTATAGTGTTGGACTTATATGATTTTGCTCGGCGGTTATGAGATTTAAGTTCACAATACATCAATGAGCTCTAAATAAATCCAATGCAATGTTGCCAATAAGTCAAAATTGGTTGAAAAAGCAACAATTTCAATTAAATCTGTCCACACTTAACATTAAATATGTTGATAGCATCCAATTGAAAGAATGTTTTCTCTTTGCAGTTTATGAGTGCATTGCAAAGTGGCATTGTCGGGGACAGCCGATTCAAACAAATGATTCGCAGGGACCCCATTCCCGTTGATCGGAGTGGAGGTGGATTTTGAAGAACTTTTCGTCAACTGATTTCGGCAATCGACATTTCGGTAAACATGATTCACAAGTTCTTTCGTCAACCCCATGAAAATTATTTGTGGACCATGTGATGTAGAACTATGACAATTTATTATGCCTTGAAGAGATAATCATTGACTGACCCTTATCTAAGATATATTTATCTCTTCCAGGAATTGTATACAGAAGTTTCAGAGTAAATGTTTCGATGGACATCTTTGGAGGCCAGATTAACGAAGAAGAATGATGGCATGTACTTCACCCAAATATTTTTCTCTTCATATCATAATTGATGGTATTCTTCGTCAGTCGGTCTGAATGTTCGAGTATTTCACTATTTTTTATTTTCTCAATATCCTATAATACATTTCTCCCCTGTTCACATTTGCAATCGTCATCTCATTAGAATATATTGTGGTTTTGGAGATGCGATGTTTCATGAGTACTGCAAATGGAGGTTACATCTCTGTTCATTAGTCAGTTTAAACAAACACGTACGTAGCTGTTTTTTGTAACGAGTTTTGTGATCTGTGATATCAGCTTGTCTGACTGATAATTAATTTATCATTTTTCTTTGTCAAACGTTTAAAATGTACTGACATATCCAATTAGTAAATATATCATCCAACTTTCTTGCAATATTCACCACGTTTCAATGTCTATTTTGGAAATTTAGAATATGTGGGAATTCGTACGGTTACGCAGCAATTCATCTTATTGTCACACATATCGTTAAAAGTTGCTGTAATCATCTTTCAGAATTCCGTTAAGCACTCAAAAAAAAGATAAAAATCCTGCAAATTAATTCTTCAGGCACAAGCATCACAGAGGACACACTAGTCCTCTCTGTTAGACATTCAGTTATGTCCCTTGTTTGCAAGAAGCAGTCATTGGCTGTCGAATATCCATGAATTATAGCCTACAGTAGAGAGTAATCCGAAGTCCTGCCATGGGTGTAGTAGGGTGACGTAGTGAATGTTTTGCGTTTACTGTCGGCCGTAGAAAGAAGGCAGAGCAATCTTATGCGGTAGAAAGAAGCAAAGTAGAATTGTCATTGAAGTGCTTTAAGTTGTCATCTTCGTATACATACAATTGATAGTGATGAAATGGCACAGTGTACCATAGCTGTGATAATAATTGTATTTTTATGCAATTTCTCTAATCTCGTGATAGTCCTTGTTGAAAAAATTAGCATCTCCCAGCCAGCAGCTAAGGAGAAAAGGAAATAAAACACTGAGTCTAAAGCATAAAAAGGATTCACATAAAATGGCATAAAGGAAAGCATACAAGATAAGAGATCATAGATATAGATCGCTGGACTGGAGCAACTTCAAATATACCGATTTGTGATTGTGAGCTACCGAGTAAGTCGAAAGAAGTTAACATTTTCCTTTTTTGAGATCATGCGTTTATATTATTTATAAATGGAACAATAAAATTGAGTTGCCTCCACAGCTGGAGAATGGGAGCAGACCTGAATAGCTGCCATTTCATCCAATATAAGGAATCATCCGTAGGCTTAGCTCACATCTCAAGTTGCAAGCAGGCCTTTATGCACACATGTAGAAGACAGTCATTGGATGTAGGCCCTTGTGTTAGACGGCTGGATTAGGCCTAATGTTTTGCAAAGCTTATGGCTTTTAATGCAGTTTGATAGCAAAAAAGCAGAATTCGTTATTATGAGAGAAATTCGAAAATTGAAAACTGAGCAGCAGCACTGCGCTGGTAAAGTGAAAGTTCGTCTGATAATTTTTTCAAACAATGACATCCCTCATGACTCTGATCACAGGTGGGCCAATGAATGGAAAATTAAAAATTAAATTCATTTTTGGGTAGATCCAATTTAATCCACAACATTTGACGAAAATGTGTCTTTGATTTGTAAAATCCATATTTCTGAACCGATTTCAATAGTTTTTTTTAATCGAACCGTAAAGATCTCATCTATTATGGCATGGTTTTTTAAAAGTCACAAAGCCAAGACCTTCTTCACAAGTTGCCGTTTTTTGCCGAAAAAAGACCAAAAAAGCATGTCCAAAGTTGCAGTACTCTCAGTTCAACACGGATTTTCGATTAGATACATTCAAATACACCCACTAATATTTGTGTTATCTGAAAGAAGAAGATCAGCTCTTTAAGACAGTCTAATTTTAAATATCATAATCAATATTAATCATTGAATTTTCACTGGGTTTCCATTGTCCAATGAAAAAAATGTCCTCTGACCGAGACGTTTTCTGTCCTCTGACCGAGGTACCTTTTCTCGAAGAATATTGATTCTTCCATTAAACGTTTTGCACCAAACGAATCCTCTAGTGTGCTAGTTTGTAAATCCGTAAAGAAAATTCAGTTTGATGCAGTCACAAGTGTGCAATATTGATTTTAAAATATTTTTATCCGTTTTTTCGACCAGAGAATTTGAATATTCCCAAAAATTTCATATGGATGCTGAAACCAGAAATTTCGTCAGGAATCGATGAAATTTCACAGCATAGGAGGGATCCATGCTCTTAACATCTATGCAGAAGAAATTTTTCATTTATATCAATTAACCCTCTCAAAATCTCCAAAAACCACGAAAATGTCCTCTGACCGAGACCCTAAAAAATCTCGGTCAGAGGACAACGTTGAAATTGAAGATCTCGGTCAGAGTACAAGGGTCTCGGTCTAAAGACATGATAATGTATGCAATTACATTTAGATCACTTCGTTTTACGCGTTCAAGTATTCGTCCAAAGTTCCCGCAGTCTCATGAACCCAAATGCACAAACCGAAGAGTTTCCTATTCGACATCTATCTGACCGAGATCAATTTGTCCTCTGACCGAGATGTAGAAAAAAATGGCTTTTTAAAAGTGCTAGATTTCTATGGAAAGTTTTTATTTGGTGTGGTCGCCGCTAATATTTTCGTGTTCAGCGTAAAAAATGAGTATATATGCAAATTTTCACGGAAATCTGAGACCCAAAGTTGAAAAGACAGAAATGTTGTGGAATAAATTGGATTTACCCTTTTCGAGCCATATGGGAGGAGGGACTAAAACGGTCTCTAGCTCAGCACCCATTACTCGAATGAACTTTAAATTCGATAGAAGCAGCACAGCTGATTTTAGGGAGACATACTCACATGCACGCACGCACTAAGAAGATGGCGGTAAAAATGTCTAACTTTGATCACTGCAGACGAACGACCATGAAATCAGACGCTTATTTGGCTAAGCCACTCATTTTGTGTGTTAATTGTTCGAGGAAAGCGGAAGTTGTCATTTCATCGTAATGATGTGCAGATTATTAACTTAGATTTAGGCCCACGATTGATATTTCCCGTATGATGCGAGTATAAGTAAAGTGCCAATGTAGCCTCACTTAAACTATCACTAGGATAAAATGGGCAATGAAATTTTGTCATCACCATTATTAGGCCTTTAGGCCTATAACATGCTTATAGTATTTTCCAGAAATGCCACGAATTTACAAGAGATTTATAGAAAGACATAAATGGAACTATGAATAAAAATGCAAGAAGTGTTCAAGAATTTGATGAAAAGATAATAGATCCAAACAAAGCGTCAGAACAAATCTGTCAAAATTACTATTACTGTTATCAAATTTAGTTTAGAAAGTATAATAGCAAACTAAATGACATAGATTCTTCTTTTTAAGTTCACATCACTTACACTTAACATACTTCTGAGATTAGAATATGTCTAGTTCACCTTTACGGCGCTCGAAGCGTTTCAGTTGGCTACAAATAAGAATCGCTTCAGCTCCTGCTAAAAATTGTTTTTTATTCAGCTTCAAGAATTATTTTGCCATGCGTGTTGTTTGTAAACTTGTAAGATATCGGGGAGGGGGGGGGTTTACAATAAATCACTGATGACAATTGCACCAAATATAAGAATGAGTGATTTGGCACGAATGACATGGCTTTTCAATGTACCGTTTTTAGCTTTAAAGTGAAAAATAAAATGATGATTCATGAAAATGAAACCTTGATTATTACAATCCGTGCAGCGAATAGGCTAGTACATGTTCCATTTAAATTTCTTGTCTTGATGTACAGGAAACGATGAAACTGTTGATAAACATCATTTATAAGTAAAAATATACAAACCCCTATAGCCCAAAGTTAGTGCCTACCCCGTGGATCGGGCTAAATGGGTATTTTGATACTTTTGCAAAATCGCATAGAACCCTCAATATTTTTTTTGGAAAGTTGACTGATGCGCTCTTCTTGCCCTGTGAATTGTTCTGGAACGTAAATAATTACTTTTGTAAAAACTTAATCTGAAGAATCTTTAGGTTAATTAATAAAACCATAATAGTCACGCCTCAATAGAAAAGGCAAACTACCCGATTATCCAAAATCTGTGGCATTCCTATAGGAAACGTCATCGGGAATTATTGTAATTTCCCTATTGCAGTGCCTTTGCTATGGAACTCTCCTAAGTTATTGTTGGGAAGCTTTGTCCTATTGAATTTTGGTGAAATTTGCTCCCATTGCCTATTGGCCCAGTTTGTCCTATTGAATTTCGGGATATTCTGTCCTATCGACTTTTTGGAAATACATTGTTGATGGCAGGTTTTATTGTTAGTGTGTCTATAATTCTTACCGCTACATGCTGACGTTTTTCATTGAAAAGAATAATCGGATTATCTTTAGCAGATGTAATAATGTCAACAAAAGTCAATGCAAAGCAATTATCTACTAAAAACAAGCATGAGGTATTTGCATTTTTCTTTCGATCCCCTTAATATTTCGGTGAAAGTCCGGCTCAAAACATCTTTGTTTTATTTAATTGTGGTCATTTCAGACAATTTAGTCTGAAAATTAGTCAATCTATTGAGCTTTATCTTTGGTTAATTTCATTTAATTGTGTCATAGAAAACCAGATTGCCGTTGAATTTGGTTAGCCGGGTTGCGACACAAATATGAGAACCAGTGGCGTCTTCTCCGTACCTGCGAGGCCTTCGGCGCATCCTAAAAAAAATAATTCACCAACTTTTATAAAAATGAAGTGTCATCATTCATTGGATTTCATTTCAATTCGATAGCTTCTCGTGATAGCTGTGGACAGCTTTCCGTATCAATATCAGACGCTTAACCTCAGAGTGAACAGTTTTGCAGCGCGTGCTCGAATCACAGCTGTTTTCTTCGAACAACTAGACACACGCTAGCATTGATGTTCAGACAGCGAAAGGGAGTTGTGTGCGTGTGAGGCATTAAGCGCACGCGCCCGCGTCAATATTGGTTTTCCCGATAGACATATTGCTTTGCCTTCTCCAATTTTTGCAATGAAATTCTCGGCAATTCTTGATCGAGGCGCGGTAGCTAAATACAAAAAAGGAAGCGCACCACAATGTTCCTGGTTTCGTTTCCTGTCAGAGAGGCCAGACCGTCAACAATAGCAGATGGCTGACGTTCAGACAAGACTGCGATCAGATAATGAGCGTTCGCCAATGAGTGCAGAGTAATGCATCTGACTTGAACACCCAGATTCGGTAGAATTCCATAATTTTTTTACGTGATTGATGTGACGCTATGCTTAGTATTGTAGATGAGCTTATAACCACGCTATTCGTCTGAAGGGAATATACTGAAAAGTTGACAGTCAAGCAAGGTAGGCCAACACCTGATATAAAAATTGAAAGTACTCACAGAGAAAGAAATAAGAAATACACAATAGAATTTAATGCATCAAAATTTCAAACATGTTAGTGACTGACCTGCCGTGAGAAACACAAGGAACTGTTGGCCTTACCTCCTTTTTCTCGAAAAAATGTGGTCTGGACAGAGAGGGGATATAATAATCTCAGCTCCTTGAGTAAAGCGGTCAAGTGACATGAGCAATCAATTTGTCATGTGCACATTCACTTGGCCTTAAAAAATGTTCGCGGAAAATGTTATTAAAAACTCATCTTTTATGAGAATTAATGCTGTAGCATAAAAAATGTCTGGTGTAGAAATAGTATTCTGATGCTGAGCGAAGGCCGATGGTCTGGGAGCACGCGACGCCACTGATGAGAACATTATGCTGAATATGATATGGAATTGACGATGCAAATGATTATCTAATGAGATTTTCTTTGCTTTCTATCAATTTTCATGCAGCGAAAAAAAATGTGGCAGTTGAGGAAAGCAAAAAGCCAACTGTCATCAAAAGTAACTGCTAAGTGAAGTTGTAAAAGTGGAATTTTTGTTACAGCAATGCTGAAGTCAGCTCACCAATCATGTCACCCAACCAAGCCCAAAATGAACTTAGGAAAAGTCACTCTTAGCGAAAATTTGTAGAGATCAGTTTTAGAAGATACGGCAATAAAGATGCTGCTTCGAGAAAACATGCAGGGAAGCCCCGCGCAACCTCTCTGAAAATATTTCAAACTGTTTGAAGTTTCATGAGGTTTGCATAATTAATGCTCATGCCATGCCAACATTTTTTCATTCAACAGTACATGAAACGTACAATTTTCATCCATTGAAAATGTATGCATCCATTCTGTGACAAATTCATCTATAGATGAGGAGATACATTAATTGAGCATCGTGAATCGTGTGTATCAGTGAATGATAACGAGTTCGTTCATGCTCTGATGTTCTTTTTGCAGCAGCATTCAAGTTCCATAATTTCAAAACTCACAACAATCGCATTGAGCTAGACCTGTCATGAGTGGACAATTTCAGTGCTCTTTTCATTGCCAAAAATATATTGAATAATCTCCCTGAAGAGCAATTGATGAAAAACGTAGCCTACGAGCGGAAGCTATCGATTTTATCCGAGTTACAAGGAAATTCATTCTAATGTATAGGTCTATTGTTTATTCATCACAGTTTGTCAAAGTTTCTATCAGATAAATTATGTTTCTGCTGAATATGATGACATACAGTGCTATGCGCTCTCCCCAACATCTTGGGATCGAGAGATAACGGATGATGTGTTGAATGATAAATCAGGCCCTCAATAAATCATTGCAGTAAAGGTTTGGAAAACGAGCTTTTATGAACATGTGACCCGCGAAATTTGGAATATATTTGGCAACGGTTTGATAGCAGCACGTTCTTTCATAAAATCATCAATATGCTGTTTAGGCAGAATTTCAGTTTGCCATATTCATTATCACCACTCACATAAAGTAAATACGAAAGCTGTATTTTCTAACCCTCTAGAATGGAATAGAATAATTTAAAAATTTTAGAGTCCACTTGCTGACAGTGATTCATTTTTTCAACAGACGTGGAATATATTACAATTAGTCTAGATACCTGAATTACAAAACAGAAGACTTTGATATTGGCACAATCAAAAGTGAATTTCTCAGAATTTAATGAAGAATCATTTCTAGAGTGATTTTTCTTGCTTTTCTCATCAATGATGCATCTAATTGAGAAGGTATGTCCAATTACATTCAGGATGCTAACATTGTACAACGAGTTGACTTTTGTAGACGAGTCTCATTGGATGAGCCATTTCTGTCATTGAATTCCGCTTGTGAAACAGTTTAAGAGATCGGACTTCCCTATACTACACAAAGCTCCGTACCCATGTACAAGACGCGAGGGAGAATGTACGACACGGACCCACAGCGGTGCTTACAGTAACAATGCATAATTATTTTCAGGGGTGGGTTTGCAAGTTGGGTATTCGCCACTTTTATCTAAGGTTCTATTTTTAAGTGGCTCAGTCTCGCTTTGTATACCATCTATTGTCCACTGACTATGAAACTTTATGCATAATTCTCAAGTTCTTCCTTGAGGAAATGCTCAAATGTTGTTGATGTGCATGACGTGAAATGCATTATATAGTTGTGAAGTTAGTTGAAAAGATTTGCCTTGAGATGAATTATTAATATTCTTAAGGTCCATTCACGCCCGACGCGTCTCCCTAGGTTTATTCTGACGCGTGAGGCCGCGCCGCGTCCGGTGTGAATGAACCGTAAGTGAACTCAAGCAATCAAACACACAGCCCAAGTCAACGTCACGTCATTACAGTTATTCGTTGACTTTCAGCTCCAACGATGGAACGCTCCACCTAGTGCCGCGTATTCTATTATTGTTGCTTTCTACCAGAGCTGGAAAAATTCCACTGAAATTTTTTAATTCCAATTCCAGAGCAGAAATTTCAATTCCAACTCCAATTCCAATTCCAGTCGAAACAGTTCAATTCAATTCCAATTCCATAATAAGATTCAATTCCGATAATTTCATGTCGCGTATAGTGTATTATGCTAATGTATCTAACATTTGTTCGTTTCAATCTAACCCATGTGCCGTTCGTTCTCTGCGTCGTTCATATGTGCGTTCTCATGTTCATAGTTCATATTTCTTGTGTACATGTATATATGTAACCGGTCAGCCTACGACATTTTCGTTTCGTAGACGAGATATTCAATATTTCGTGAAAAAAAGAAAGAAAAGAAAGTTAACGGTCAGCAAAGAATCAAACGCTGAGAGAGAGAGAGAGAGAGATGAGATGCGAATAAATCTATTAATAAACTGACAGAAAAAAAGAAATTCAATGTGCAAATAACGTGATTGTTGATGACAGAAAAAACGACGATAGAAAAGATATCATGAAAACTGATTAATGGTCCATGTTCAAAAAGGAGATTATAAAATCCGTGATAAGAACGAAATGAAGTCGGGTCGACAGCTAGCGGGCAGAGATTAAAGGAAACTCTTTCAATTTTTAAAAGAAAGTGGATTTATCGTCAAGTCTCAAAAATTGGTATAAGTTAGAAGCGATGAGAAATTGACACAACCACAACACATACGACATCTTCAGTAGCAGTTAGAAGAACTCCGGGCTCTCGCGGTGTAACGTAACTACAGAGGTAACAACAACAACTGCCCGCCAGCGAACAACAACACAGCAGCGCATACAGCAGGGGTGCGCAACCTTCTACAGTTTTCGGCCGTCATTTCGAAGGCCGAAAGAATCACGGCCGCACTTAATATGTGTGCAGACAACTAGGTCAATAGCCAATCCTTTTTATATTGCACCACTCAAATTAGCTTTCCATGATGACTGACGCAGTGAAAAATCGCATAAAGGCCTACTTCGTAAAGAATGAACTAGCAAGTTAACCCATGTGCGACCGACGGTCATTTTTGACCCGAAATGATTTTAAGCTTAAGGTGTTATTATCACTTGAAAAGTTGAAAGCATGTTTTTGTAGGGGCAACTGAAGGAGAAAACACTTTAATAAGCTACTATAACAATTCATAAAGGAATCATGAGCAGGTCTATTCTAGGCATTCACTTATATATAGGCCTACGCATTTCTAGAACCCCGCATATAAGCCTGCCTACCTGGCGTTATTATTGAAGTTATAAAGTATCTTATTATTGCTAATCATGCAGTTCTTTCGAAACCCAAAACGTAAGCCTTAAATTTAATGATAAATGTGAAATAAAACACAGCTGAAATTTGTACATATTTTATTTATGAAAATACACAAAATCTAAATAGATAGAAAAACAATATCTCGTGAAAAATCTACTATATCATTGTAAGACTCAGTGACTAACTTGCTGTTGTCCGTGGTTGACCAAGCTTCGAAAATCAGGCACTTGAGAGGATGTCATCAGACGTAAACTATTCTCGAGATAGTTTTTTGTTAAGCGCGTCCGGTACTTGTTCTTTATGAAATTTAATTTATAGAGCGCTGTCTCGCAGGCGTATGTACTTCCAAATAGAACTAAAACGTTTTAGGACAACTCTCGCATGATTTCCATATTTCATGTAAAATGCCATCATTTTCGAACTGCTTCACAAGACAATCATTCGCCTTCAACTCGATCACTTCCATTTGAAGTTCGAATGGAACCTCTTCCATCTGGATCAGGTGTGGCGAGGCAACGAGCTTTATTTTAGGAGCAAGTGCGTTGAAGTCGTTGAACCGCGCACTAAATTCGTGGTTGAACGCATCAAAGACTGTAGCAATGTGACAGAAAGGAACGTCTTCAGGTGAAGGAACATTTAGAAGATGACTAGTATGCTATGACGATTGTTTTTCGATTGCCTTGAACTCCAGAAATATTTGCAATATACATGCACAATGTTCTTTTTCATTTGCTTCTCATTGTCACGGCCGCACTTTGCCTCTGCTACGGCCGCAGGTTGCGGCACTAAGTGACACTGATATTTATGATATTATTTTAGTATAAATGAGTCCGATCGAATTGAAGTGAAGTGAACATTAAGAAGTGAACTGTAAGTTTATAAAGTTTTTCTTTTATCGTTGCGTATCGTATCTATATAACTATAGTCTTAAAAATTAATATTGTTAATTGTTGTGATTGGACGTTGCGATTTCAATTTTTGTACAAATAGATTTATCACAGGTCTATCGAAAAAGTGGAATTGAGGTTTATCAGGGTCAATTCCAATTCCAATTCCAGCAGATTTGAATATCGTCAATTCCGACTTTTCCAACTCTGCTTTCTACTGCTCCAGAAAGTAATCAATCTTTTTGTCGAATAATAGGTCGCATGTGATTGGAGAATGAGAGTGAAAAGTATCACCAGCAGAAAGTTGCAACTTCTCCTGTCTTATTAATGGTCACATTACCTATCAGGCAATATTCGGGAATAATTAAGGCAACAGATGACACGAACTCAGTTTCATATAGCTAACTTTCATAATAGTGCAAACGATGTCTATTATAAGGAAAATCAGACGGGCATTCACCGAACACCCTGCGCATTATTACCAACTGCCCTTGATTACTTTGATTCACATGTGAAATTGATGCCAGTAGAATTTGGTCGATTTCTTCGAATACAAAACATGCACGGCTTGAGATAATATTAAGTCGGCTGGCTTTGGCTAAGTTTTCTCCAGCCACACACATGACTAAGGAAGCCCGTCTCGGCTACTAAATATGTAATGTTGTGTCTATGAAAAGTAGGAAATTACGACATTAGTCAGTACGTTACAAATGTTTTCGGGTTGTACAGAGCAGCTCATTTTTCTGAGTCTCCAGTCTGACCTTGCCTCTCTCGAATTCGAGGATTGAGAGCTCTTAGTGTGATCTACACAAATTTTAAGCCTTAACCCTACTATGGCTTTAACTTCCTTAGTTGCTAAAAATAGTGCTGCTAAAGAAAAGGTAGCAGCTATGTAATACTATGTATAGGCTTATACAATTCGCCTGTACGCTGTCATGCGTTTCACCGCTTCGTAATTAAGCTATACATTGTAAGCTATTCAAGCGCTATTCAACCGTTTAAGCCGCTGTCGAGTGCCTGTTGCCTACTGTACGTGTGAGCCCGTGTAGCGAACTGTTTATTAACACCGCATTTCAGATACCCTGTGGGAACGAATCTTGCGAAAAACTGGCGAATGTCAGCTGCAGAATATCATGCTAAAGTTCAGTCATATTTGCGGGATATTCGCTGGCGAAGTTCGCCGGCGACAATTCGCGCTCTATATGTCACCTTTTACTTTTGACTTTCTCTCTTATTTTCTTTAGTACCGTAATCCGCCTCTACAGCCGAGGATCTATTCTCTCCCTCACCTCCTCACTATCCCCCACATATGGCTAATCTATATAAGAAATAAGTGCAGACTATCATTCTTTGATAATGATAAGAATATAGAGAATCCGCATATATCAATTTTCATAACATCTCTTGACATTCAATAATTTACAACAATGATAAATATTTGAATAATATCATAGCATTTACTGCGACATTTATGGAAGATAAATACTTTTTTTAGTTTAAGCCTTCGTGAATTAAAAAAGATCCCTTTTTATCAGATCAGACTGAGTATACAATATATTTTCATGTGAAGGTAATATACGAACATAACTACTTACCACTCATTAGTTGCTACAATATCCACGATTTCGCCGGTTGGCGAAAAATCAGCTCGCATTAGTAACCAAATATCTACCAACCAATTATAGCAACTTTTTCGCCACCTGTCGTTTTTTAATTTTACACATGTTTTTGGATAAATTATGACCATTTTCACATGCGGAGACAGTTTTTGCACGAAAATGAACCTTTAAAAAAATTATCCACAAAATCGCTACCTCGCCAGATAATCTGTTGATATTAGCAAGATGCGTTCCCACAGGGTATAGGCTTAATAAATGCCAAGTGTGTTTGTAGTTCATGCATGCATATAAGTTATACACGTAGACCTATATAAACTCTTGGATGAAGGCAGTCTCGGTGCAAAATATAGCCATACAGAACGCCTATCATACATTATTGTTTAAAATCAATTAAAGCCTCTATTACTATTAAGGCCAGTCTAGTCCTCGGCCTACGACTGTGGACATAGTCAATTCAAAAAGTATCACATTTGGCAGGCCTAAGCTGCAAGCCCGATGCAGCTTGGGGTCAAATTACGTACGTTTTTAGCTCTAAATCAGGCTATTTGGATTTCTATTGGGATTGGGATCTATTGGGATCCCAATGGAAATTCTCATTGGGATTGGGCTGGAAATCCATTCCAACGGCAAGCCTGATATTTTCAGTTGATAATACTTCACGTGCGAGAACAAAATATTCAAATCAAATTTTCTTTAATTATGCTGTAATCATGTCATAAGTGTTTTCAATCGATTCGTTTAACTTGTTTTGTTGAAGATATGTATGTATATGTCCGTCGTTCTGTAAAATATACAAAACATGCACTACATGTAGTTAAGCATCCTAGGTAACAACTTATTATCAATTTACCGCTACCTTGAATCCCATACGCATGTGCACTCCATGTGGTTTACAGTGCAATAATAAATTGAACACCAAGGGATCCCGGGATCTAACTTGACCGCAAAAGGGATAGGAGAAAATTGAATTTCTTTTTTTTAAGTAAAAGTAACAGTAAATATTAAGTGAAAATCATAACATGCATTGAAAATTACAAAAAATGTGAGATCCGTGGAGCACCGTTAGCATTCATACTTACTCTATGGTTCAATTGCTTACAAATCGAGGCATGATATTATGCAGTGCACATTCTTCAGAAGCGGGATAAGATAATTAATCAATGATTGTCGATGTTGCAGGCTGAATGCATGCATGTTTGTAAAATGTCATATGTTCGGTGTAGCCTACATTGAATAATCAACCTTTTGCATGATAAACCATCAATTTGACATGATGTCGAGATTCCCGCCATTCCAATTGCATATTAATCAATAGGTACAGTTTAGAAGCTCATCTTTCTCTCTTTTGGGATTAATTAACGAAATCGGTCAATAGTTAACCTATACATAAATATGCGTTCTCTATGAAAGAGATCAGAAAACATCTCGCGTTGATAAAAGAAATCTGTTATCGCTTTTACACACCTTGAATGGGAAACTATGGAAATGAAATCAGCTATCACATGTGAGGATATCAACGTAAAATACTTAGCTTCGCCGCTGTACCTTCGATAAAATGAGAGTGTAAAACTATCGTTTTCAAAAACATTTAGATTAATGGAGGTTGATAAGAATATCTTGGTATGGCATTGAAGGGAAAGTGTTTGGGTATTTGCTTGAAAATGTCGGTCGCTATTCAACGATAAGTTTTGACATTGACAAATAAATATCACTTCGTAAACATTTATACATTAACAACACAGTCTTTAATAGGTGAAGAATGTTCAAGATGCAATGATTTGACAAGATAAGAGACTGAGTGATTTGATGTCTATTAATCTATAATGTTCAGAATTACATTTTCTCCTCTGATTTTTAAGATACTTTTTGGAATAATGATTAATCGTTGTATAAGCACTAATCATTCAAAATGACAGTTCCATCTTCTGTCAGTATTGATAAACAGAGTTTTTTTATTAATAACATATTTCGACAGGATAAAGCATCTTCTGGACTTTACATTCCAAAGTAATGCTGAAAACTAACGTGCTAAACTTCTGAATTTTTGTGGACGTCATTCATGCCACGATACAGAAAAGATCATTATCGTAAACCATCCATCATTTTTACTCTTGATGGTTGTGAATTAATCATCGTACGTGCCCAACTAGCATGATTATTGAATTACTATACAAGTCTGCTGCTGTATTCATGGCAAATATTTGTTGGCGTAAAACATAAACATTAGATTCAATCATTAAACCCGCTATAAACTCAATCAGTGCAGAGAGGGGTTTCGCAATTGTGCTTTTCCAATTTAATCGCGCAACTCACGCTTTCGTGACTTCAGATTTAAATAATTTTCCGAATTTCCCCCAAAATTAATTGTTTCGTGCCCTGTGGAACATCAATTTATAACCTGAATTGATAAGAACAATCTTAAATGCCTGAATTTCGCTATACTTTATACAAACATTTCGGATAACTTTTATTGAAGCGCATCGATTTTCAATATGAGTGCGATATGAGTCAGTAAACTAGTTCACATTCATCAATTTTGCCAAGGACATTGCATGCAACCTTTAAATTTGAATATTATGTCAATACTACCAATAAAATATTTCAAAGCACACCTCACTCTAGATTGTAATTAAAAATTAAATAAAAACTAAAAATCGAAAAGAAAAAGATAAAGATAAAGACCATAAAATTAGAAAATTTAAGAGCAACAAAAATACAGAAGGATGACAAATCATATTGGCAACTTCTAAAGAAGGATGAGAAAACAACACTCAAAGGTACAAAAGATTTAGACCTAACAACTGATGAATTTCGGTTACAATTAGAAAGAATTGAAACAATATTGAATAGTTTACAATAGTGATGAAAGTGAACTTTTTCGATTGAAGAATGGAATCCCACAAGGTGACAGCATGTCTCCCACGTTATTTTGCATGTACAGTAAGATAAGATAAGATAAGATAAGATAAGAATCGTTTATTTCAAAATTACTGAAAATCAATCAATTACAAGTAATGTACAGACATGTTTGACAGTAACGACCTTTTAACGATATTTCATAAAAATCTTGAACATTCCAGCTCAATCGAAATCGGAGACCTCAAGATTTCATCTATGATCAATGCTGACAACATTATGCTAATGAATGAAGCACAAGAAGGATATGTAAACCAAATCAAGCTAGTGCAAGATTACTGCGCCAAAAATTTCTTGGAAATTAATTATGAAAAAACAAAATTATGATAAAGAATTCTGATTTAAAGATAAAAACATAAAAATACATAATACCATGAACATTATCAGTGAATATAAGTATCTGGGTATGTGGATATCTTCAAATAGTTAA
>CAJQUW010005530.1:0-14724 GCA_907163375.1 Prostheceraeus crozeri
AAGGTGTGCATGTGCTTGATGCCAGATGAAAACTTGCATCCAAAAAACTCAGAAAAAGACTGAGGAGGAAACGTTAGCATCGGAAAAGCTGCTGTGAAGATAGAATTGCTTCTAACAGGAGACGCCGCATTATAAAAAAACGTCTACGAGTGCGTGAGTCAGCGCCTTCAACTCCTGCTGGTGGTTAAATAGAAATTACATGTACTATGCTAACAACGATTCGAGCAATTCAACAAAATTCGCAAGATTACATGTACATGCTTTGCACGGAGATCACGCCGACGATATTTCTGGAAAACTTTGATAGACATAAGATATTTCAGTAGCAGTTGCGGGTGAAAACCCTAGAACGAATTTCTTTGTAATATTCAAAGCACAGGTTATATCACTTTTTCAATAATAACTATCACCAGATCGAAATTGCTTAGAAACCCATCATCAACTTGCGAAATGAGACATAAGTGCTGTTATTTGTTCTATGTCTGTGGTTTCTGATAAATTGGAGCAACACATTTGAAACGCTGTCAAAACGCCAAAAAATGCCGTAATAATTGGGGAGCAGAACTTTTGTCTTTCGTCTACACTGCTCAAGATGCTTTCATTAGATAGCAACAAACTTTCTCATGAAAAAAATTTAACAGAATTTACATTCCTGATTTTTAGAATATAATATACATGTCATGGAACACTTACACCCCCATGTAATTATTGTACTTTTAGAAGAATCTCAAGACCTGTTAAATTTCATACAGAACTTCCGGAATCCCGGAAACTTCCGGAAAATCTCATCCATGCTTTGTAGCATGCTGTCGTGCGCTTTGATTGATTCTACAGAGCGCGTCTACAATCCACTATTTTCTTGTAGAAAATTTCATTAAAATTGAATTACTTGCTGTAAAATTCTGTCTACTAGGTGAGTCACAGAACATAGTCAGCAGGTGTTATACAGCTAACGCTGTGACAACCATGAAATAACTCCACGTGAACATATGTGAGTACATTATTATCTCGATGTAACATGAATTGAAACGGCTAAATAATGACATTACACGGAACTAATTAATATCTGCAATGAGATATCCATCACCATCGTGGAATGCACCATAACCAACTCTACTCCGAAATCTGTATAGAACATTAAGGGTGAACTCAGGATGATTATTTTACTATTACCTCAATCACATGTACTTTGAAAGAGAAGTCATTCGACGTGCTTCTCGGCAATGCAAGTTCCTTCGTCAAGTCTCTAGAGCTGACTGAAAATACGTGATGACGTCATTGGTGATCTGCGCGTGAGGACAATGCATAGGAGTGTGGCGGAAGCATGCAAGCGTTAGATTTTAGACGCACCGATGAAAGAATTGCATTTTTATCACGTGCAGTGACGAACAAGCATCAAAATGCAAGCGCATCGTTTCAAATAACAACACTTTCATCTGGATATTCATTTTAAGCTTGCGGTAAAAATGGTGCAGGGTTGTGTCTTCGGATGCACCAACAATGCCAATGCTGCGAGTAACGTAAAAATACTCCACTGATTCTCAACAGAAGATTCCTTGTTCATTAAATGGTATAGAGGCATCATATGGAAAGAATTTGCTCCTAATGCACATAGGCGTGCATGCTCTGACCACTTCGCCGAAGTCGAAGACAAAGAATCCGCGATATGCTATGCTGTCTGACCAATAGCGAGTAAATCAGACTCCATTTCATTTGCGACATAACGCAATCACACGTCTCAAAATGATTTAATGATTGACTTTTCTCAAATTGACTTCTGTCTCGAAGTGATCTTCAATAATTTCGAATTAGATAAGCAGATTCAACCGAATATGGAAACCGAAAAACTTCCGGAGTGCACCTTTAACGTCATCAGTGTCATTTTATGCATATTTTGATGCTTCGACGATGTATAAACCTCTTGACCAACCGGTCAATCAATCTGGTTGAAGATTCAATACAGAACGCAAATAATCACACGGACCACGGTCATCACATAAAAACCAACTTATTGTTGATAGCCTTATACGGGAGGGTGTTCATGATGAGGATGTGAAAGCAAAAATACGGCACTCCCTTTAGTAATGGCTTTAATAAAAATGAGTTGCTAAAAATATTTACACGGCAAAAAAATATTTTTTGCAACTCATTTATATTAGAGCCATTACTAAAGGGAGTGCCGTATTTTTGCTTTCGCATCCTCATCATGAACACCCTCCCGTAAAAGGCTATCAACAATAAGTTGGTTTTTATGTGATGACCGTGGTCCGTGTGATTATTTGCGTATCACCAACTTATTGACTTGCACTGATGTTAAGAGCTATTTTCACAATACATGCGTGGGTCATAATCATCAGCAGAACTATTGCGACAAAAATGTTTATATTACCTGTTATACAAATAATGAAGATGAATCCTGTATCGCAAATATCATGCTTCTGAGTTTCTCAGATGCTCGAGCTAGTTTGCAATTTCCAAAAGATTAACATTTCTGAAATGACCAAAAAGCGTAAATTTCAGCGGGAACCAAATGAAATTTATCACCTTTTTATCATTTCTGAACGCGGAGAATTCTGATCCAAAGTAATAATGAATTTGTAAGGACGTTATTAATAGACATGGAATAGCTGCAATTGAGTGATGCAGCCCTGAGGAAAGATTCGGGGCTTATAAGCATCTTTGCCTACGTCCAGAGCAGAGAAATCCTTTTTTTATCTCCATAAAGTTTATTACAATCGCAGTTTTGGATATCAAAATGACATCATAGGAATTTTGTCACATGGGCAGGAATTTTTACTTGATTTTCATGTTGTTCTTCATACCCATCATCATAAAATTTGCCTTAGTCTTGAATATGGAAGAATTTTTAACTTCATATACTTAACAGTTATCACTGCACGGGAAAATTAAACAGACATTCACTGTATACTAAACGTCATAAACTTTGATTCATGACTGCAGATGAAGAGGACTGCAAGATTGTGTAAGCCTACCTTAACGGTCGTCGTGCATTCATCAACATTCATTGATACATTTAGAACAGCTTCTAAATATTCGTCTTGCAAAGCTGTGATGGACACCAACATTAGCTAACGAGAGCATGACATGCTGGATGCCATTGGTAAAAATTGAATCCTATCTAATTTATTAGATTTTCAGTTGTTGCAAAATTTATGACGTTCAGTCAAAACTGCTTTTCACAGGATGCCGTCCGATTCCATTCCGATTAACTTCATCTCATCACCCAACACATGTGTTTCGTGGGACTATTATTGGGAACATTCCTAGATGTGTTCCTTTGTGCTCACATCTGCATATGTCCGGCATAAATTCCTCTGCAGAGTTGTAGGTACGCATCTCTCATCAATGCTGATCTGTAGACAAGACCTGATAAGGGACTTAATAACGATGAATATAAGATACACTTGCATCGAGGATAGTTAATTTCACCATGATCTTGAATCGACGCTTGCAATGACTACCCATGCGCACATTGCATGATTGTTATTCCGACAAAACCTAGACTAGAGTTCAGGATGTTCTCGGATTCTATCACACCATAGAGCTAACATGACGGCTAAACTCGAAAATGAAAGTTCAAACAAAATCATACATCTCGCACCAATCAAATACACCGTCTCAATTACTTAATGAATGAGGAATCTTCTGAGACAACTTTTTTTTCCTAACAGATTATACTCGTAGCTGTCAGGTCAGCCGAGTAGAGAGACCGCGAAAAGGCGGTCTAACTACGTTACTACCGCTTCACAGGCAACGACATCCTACGCTGTAAACTTCGAAATAGAAATCATCTGACGTGTATATTACGTTCACGCCAAATTCGCAGAGGGACAGTTGGGGGAATCAGACAGATCACAGTGCTCAACTTCCTTGATTCATGCGTATCTACCCACTACTCCTCTACTTCATCAAGAATCCATTAAACTGTAGCAAGTTTCACAAATATGTAACGAAAAGTGGTTGTACGCAAGAAATGGACTATTCGATGACCCTAACGATCTCACCGTTAGTCTCGTGGGAAAATGGAAACCACCTACTGATGCAACTTCGAATGAAACTTTTTGGAGATTTAAAAGTTCATTTATTAATTGCAGTGCACATAAAAGAGTGTGAAATTGTGCAATCGTTGTGTGCATTGTAAAAACTTTTAAAAAAAAGCCATGTAATTTTTCAGATTGCTGAAAACAAAAAAAAGCTTCCTTTACAGTTAGTCCACACGGTAGACCAACCACCGGACACGTGCCTCCATAGAGTAAGTATACTAATAGAGTGGTAGCTCCGCATTATTAAATCCCAATCATTGAGTCGGTATATTAAAGGGTAGTGGGTAACTTCCGAATCTTATTTAAATCCCCAATGTGTATACAACAAAGATAATTTATATTACAATGGTCTAGATACAAAGGTATTTAACATTATATAGAGCTAGATTAGGAAATATACGTGTTTTAACCATTGTGTGCAACAAACCAGTGAAAATCACTGATATTCCAGAATTTGAAAATATTTGAAGACGAGCAACAAATATTACTTTTCATTGCCTCTTTTAGTAATATACAGAACCAAAAACGCTTTCATTAATAAATCAAGAAATTTTATACATGTCTAAAACAACGTCCAAATTGCCAACAAATAATATCTAATCACTTTTTATATGTTATGCAAACGCACTGTAAATAAGAGCACCTGTTGATACAATTCTTTTAATTGGAGTTCATTGCATTATTTTTATGATGGTCGATTATTAATCTGATAGAGCGCATGTATTCTATAGAAAAGCACAACTGAAAACCAATTGTTTCATTCTTAGATAAAAGCAGAGTGAAGCTCACTTACAATTCACCTAATACATGACTAAATTAAATTTTGAACGGAAAAATGAGCCGCGATCTTGTATTTTTTCATCATGCCAGATGGTTTTATTTTAATAAATACGAAGCCTGGCAATATGGGTTGCACATGTACATCTAGCTGTGCCACTGTTCCGTCCACGCCAAAAGCGTTAGCGAAGCGAAGGAAATAATCTAATGTGTATATGTAAATTTGAGTAAGAAACACACATGATACAGCGTGAATCATTAAAATATGAACTATCAGAAATTTGACATAAAATTGGTTTAACGCAATAAAAACAAAACCACATTATACCACGTATGTTATGCGAGCACATTGATTAACGTCATGGAAACATCTTGACATGACAACATCCGAATGATCGATCCACGTGGAATCCCACGTGGACCTAAAATACCCTCTTTAATTATTTTGCAATAAATAGATCCATATTGTATTCAGCCTGGAGTAAATAGCTCCAAGCACGCGTTGTTGACATGGCTGAGCCTTATTAATAGCCAATTCCTCAGTGTAATATTGCGGATTCTCACTGAAATGTTAATAGTCATGAATTCTACAGAGAAGGTGAGTATTAATTCAAACACTCCATCAGTCCTGCATCTGAATTATTTTTTCTTCCAAAAATTGAGAGTAACTGCATTAAATTGCAGTATTAAAACCGCCTCTCATCTTTAACAATTTTTTCAGAGGAACTAATGAACGAAAAATCATAAAACTTATCATATACTATCAGTGAATGTGCTTTACATCAAGCCCATTTCCCAGCTTTTTGCACATTGCAACAACGTACAAGCCGACAAAACAGCAATTTCGCCCCATGCCGTAATGCTTTTTTTTGCCACGATAAGGACCGAACTAAATGGATTCAAATTTGGCATCTATTTCTCATCTAGCCCATTTAAACATTAAATAACTTTGGTATACACAAACGATTTCATTAAATGAACTCGAAGGATATCATGGAGTAAGTATAATTTAGTTTTATAAGTGGTAACTTCAGCATTTATTAAAGTTCCCCAATGTGCATGCCACTTTTCGAATTTTAGTAAATGACCTCAAGGGAGATACATTCGGAATTGTTTCCAAATGTGAGATGATGCCATATATAGCAGTTTTGAAGAAATTACAAACGGAATATGCCTTAACATGACAGCATAAAGCAACAAGGAAATTATATTATTTTACAGATCGTCCCGTGTCATAACACCTTGGAGAGGAATTTTATAGATTTGGCAGCTCCTCGATGAGCTGCTATTTGCGTTCATGCTAAACCTTCACAGAATCTTCTTAATAAGCGTGATCATTTATAGGCAACCTGTCCACTATGGTAAGCGAATCACATAATCGCAGACAATGATCTCAATAACTTTGAAAAGATGTAACTTGAAAAAGAATGGGTCAACATCACTATTCACATTCAAGAATGAAACATATTTAGTGAATCATAAAATCATGGCGGTGAAAAAGAATATAAAACTTGAAATCTCAGCCAAGAAAGCCACAAATAAATCACGACTTTTTCATGAAGACCTTCATTAATACGACAATTCATAAATTTCCCCCCTTAATTGATAATCAGCTTCCGCTTTGCTAGGATGCTTATAAAGAAAATATTCATAGCCTTTGACATCCAACTTGTATCATTAGAGAGTCATCTCGTAGCACATAAATTGGCAAATTTGACTTTGTTTCAAATTGTGCTCACATAAATTTTTTGGACCAGGGAACAGAGACGAAATGACGTTGCTAAGTCTTTATTATTGTTAGGAATACACACATATACACATCACAATTTACAAGCCAATAACCAGAGGAAAATACCCGTGTTATGCTCTATTGCGAAACCAGTAATTGATACTCGTTTATTTTCAATCTCTTCACACATATATCAAACATTAAATTGACGTAATATAACAAAGTCAAGAGTTCATGTATCAACATCCATAACAATACCTCCCCCCCTTAACAACACGGTTTGACAAGATTTCACTGCAAAAGTTCGGAGATATATACAACGTCGCACAGACCTCGCACTTGAAGATCATAATCGAGCTTGCGAAAGTTTAGGACTTCATGTGTACACAATTCACATCACACGGTAACGATCACGAACAGTCACATTCTACTCCATCACCGCTTTCTCCGCACTCTTCCATATTTCGATAATCCCTGCCGAAGGAGAAAAGGATCCCTTGTTCCTTCTTCTTCCCCCTTCCGTTGAGTTTCGCCGCTTGTTCTTCCTCCACTTCGATGTCCACTGCTCGCTGCTTCAGGCTCGACTTCACTGCCCCCAACTTCCAAATCATTTCCCGGACTTCCTTCAGATCGGTTATATAAATGGAGTCCTACTGACTGCTCATCTATGCTTCCATCTAGTTTCAGCTTTCATCTTCTATGGTGATGCAACATACTATCTATCCTTACCATCACCTTTCATACATCCCATAACGCTCCAAGTCCACCATGAACTGTCTCTTTTTCCGCCTTCCCTGTATCTGACCAATGTAATCCGGCCTCTCTACTCCTAACTACTTCAAACGGTCCGTCCAAAGATATGGACTCAACTTTCTTACCGCTCCCTAGCTCTATCCAATATTTCCTAGCAATGCATACTCCCCTTCCTTAAAACCGTGCATTCGTGGCACTCTACACAGTTTTTTCCTTAGCAGACAATAGACTCTCAAACGCCAACTTCTCAGCGGATGCCTTGCTTAACATGCTACTCTTGAGACTATTGCAGTACGTAGAGGACTTACGTGATCAACATCAACTGCGCATCTAGACTAGTATGGGGAAAGCGACCAAACACTAGTTGGTATGGACTGAAATTAGTGACTCTGTGCATAGTTATTCTGTAGTTATAACGCAATGACACCCAGTGAAGCAATCCCACTCATCCGCCTTTTCTTCGACATGGCATCGTAACATCTCCCCTAGTGTCTGTTAATACTTTCGACACTCCCCAGTCATCTAAGATTCCATGCCCATTAAGTTTCTCCAGCTTCTGACACCTAGATATTCACACAATATCTTTAAAAAGAATGCTTTGAAATTGGAGCCCTTGGCTGTAGAATTTCTTGGTATCGAGTACCTACAGACAAGATCTAACACTCTGTCAGCGATTGTCTTCGCTTGCTGATCAGGAATAGGATACAATTTCCAGCCCACTTTGTGAATAGGTCATTTGCAACCAGTATAAAACGGTTACCGTTTGCTTGAGGGTAGCAATGGTCCCTTGACACCAGGGCCCACTGCAACGAAAGGTTCACCAATCACTTCAAGCCTCCCAATTCCTCTGAGACATGATCTTTGACGATTGGTACTTAGACTTAGCACATACAATGCAATTGGCAACAAACCTCATCAATCTCCAACGACAGCCACCCTGGCCACCAATATTTCTCCATTCACCAATCGACTTATGTCCTTTTCCTTCCCATTGTGGTCCCTTTGTGCGCCTGTTCTCCACCATGCTCCGATCTAACCCTTTCGTTACCACTAACTTGTTCTCAAAAAATAATTTTCCATTCCCCCCTCCACAACTGTCACTTATCCATCCAACTTCGTGTAACTCATTTTCTCTTCATCACATCATCGTTTTTTGATGTCGTTAATCCCCTCCTTCACAACGTATGGCCCAAATCATCGCAAATCCTCCTCTTTTGCGCGCCTACCACCATCTCTGTCCTCCACTAATTTGACTGTTTATCCGACCTCAGCGCATCAGCTAGCGGAATCTGTTCACCTGAACATAGCTAATTTCACTCCCAGGAGTGAATCATGCCTCCACCATCTAAATAGAACAGATTCTCGTAAGTTCGATCGGCTTATGTTTCTTCAACGGCTGGTGATCAGTGACCACGTTAGGTCTGGAGCGCCTACCACGTGCTACAGGAATGATTTTATTTTGCATTTACACATCTCCATTTCCCTTTATGTACGTTGAGTACCCCTGTTCCACCTTATTCCACTTGCCTGAATCGCATAGTTTATTCGGTTTTCCCTTCCTGTATCAAGTGTGCGCCCATCCTATTCCGCGCGCGTCCTGTCACCAATGTTATTGGCTTGGTCCATGTCAAGTGATACCTGCGTGAGCCTCCTTTATCGCCTCTCTTTAGTCTAGAAAACGCTTGTTTCTTCTGCGCATACCCCTCCACGCGAACTCTCTACTTTCTTCAAGCAATTCAGTCAGTTCCTGAGTAATGATTTGCGTACTTAGGGATCATTCCTATTAAAAATCCAGTAAATCAAAAATCACTTCAATTCTTTCTCTTGAAGGTTCACACCATGTCTCAACTTCTTCCACGAACTGCCTCCCTTGCCGAATGGACTGTGACCAATCGTGTAACCCAGGTAGTCCCTCAAATTCACGTACTCCATGAACTCTGCGCTCGTTCAGAACTACACCTCTCATTGTTCAACTCTTCAACAACCAACTGAATGTGTCTCTCATGTATCACTATCGTGTCGCTAAAAATCCATATATCATCGATGTAAGCTACTGCAAATGTTTGGTGGTTCCCCCCCCCCCCCCCCCCACTTTTTTTTTTTTTTTTTACTTTTTACTTCTGCATCATCCTCATTCATTTACTCGCTGGAATGTGCTTACTTGCGGTCTTCAGTCCAAACGCATAACATAAATTCATAAAGACTGTCGTTAACAACCAAATGCAGTCTTCTGACAGTCTTGCTATGCTTCCCTCATAAGGAATTTGCCAGAAACCTTTCTGAACTATCTAGCACCGAGAAATGCTTTCGCATTCCGCTGCTTGCTGCTCTATCTACGTAAGTCAGGCTTTGGATAGGGATCACTTTTGGGTCACATTATTCACTTTCTATAATCAATGGTTAAGCGTAACTCCTCACCTATGTGGCTTGGGAACTATGACCACAGGAAAAGAGTATGGACTCCAAGACTTTCTGATGATTGGCAACCTCCTCCATTTCAATCAACATCTGTATTGTACCCTGTCAACATAAGAACAGGAATCCGGTAAGGGCTTTTACCGAAATAGGTGGCATCTGACGTGGTCAACAATTGAGTGCTCCGCTCCTGAAATCCTAGGACTCTCTCTCGTTTCCTTAACGCGCTTAATGTAACAGGAGTAGTTCCTTCACAAATCAACTAACACTTTGAAATCCTTCAAGAATATCTCGCCCTAAAAGCATTTCGTCCAGACACATGACGCGACAATGTAGAAAAGAACCTGCCGCTGGATCCCGTCTATTTCTAGCCAAACCAACACCTCACCGACAGTATGCAACTTCCATTTGCCCTCCAATCAATGCCTTCAATGCATCTGATCGATGGTACCTGAGTGACTACCTAGAAGATAATGAAAATGCTGTGATCTTCATTAATAATCGAAACTGGGCTACCTTATCAATCACTGCTTTTCATTGGTCGACCTTCAACACTGACATTAATAAAATGTCTTCCTCACTCCTCTTAGCTGACTCAATTCTTCTGACAATCTGTCAGTAGTGGTTCACTAATTTTTCCTGACCCGCTTCACATTTTCGGTTTGCTCTGGTATGACTGTTACTACTTAGATGCTTTAGGACAATGTGGCCGCTAAGTGTCCAGTTTCCCGGACATGCGTAGCAACGACGCTCCTGAACAGTCTTTGGCATAGTGCCCTGGCTTTCTGCAAGCATAACACACGACATTTTTGGAGTTAACACCTGTACCAACTGCTCCTCTGACCTACGTGCTGTTTGAAGCCCCTCTGACTCCCCTGATCAACACCATCGCCTCTACCATGGAACATTCTGGAATTTTTGACCAAACTTCTGACCGCCACCATACACTCTCTTGATCGAAACTTCAGTCTTTTCCTCATAATACCTCCATCTTACAGATCAACGTATCGACAAGTGAATCTAATGGGGACCCCTTCATATAACTTTTCCTTCCACACATGCGGTGCTGCTTCAATCACTGTGACTTGACCATCATGGTCACAGTTTCTCTGGTTTTGCTTCCGGCATAGCTTCCCTCACTACTACAGCATGTCTCTTCAATCTGCTCCGAGCCGCCTCCCTAGGTGACTCATTCAACCTAATCTTGCTATCATGGAATTCCGTCAATGCCAAAGTTCTCTTCTCTGGCGTTGAAGCCAATCGCAATCACAAAATCTCGCACCTCATCTAGCGTACATCGGAAAACTCTTGCTCTCTACCTCATCTGCCAATCCACATTCCTCTACGAAATCCGATCTGTAACACTGCAGCACTAACCCTCTTTTCGTCACCCCACTTACTAAAACTCGCACTCTTTCCAAACTCTTAAAGAATGCTAACGAGGTTCTTGCTCTCAAACTCAAAAAGTCAGTCTTCCAATCCATAACCCGCATCGTGTGTCACTAAGTGAAATTAATAGGCGTTGAACCAACAAAATAATTATTAACACACCTTGGTTATCAATCACTTTCACAACAGCAATTGTTATCGCTGATGGTTACAATCCCATCCGCTGATGTTAGGAATTAGCACACATACTACACAGCAGCAGTTACATGCAATAACAGAGAAAAGTCCGGTGTTATGCTCTTTGCGAACCGTAATTGATACTCGTTTATTTCAAGTCTCTTCACACATATATCAAACATTAAATTGACGTATATAAACAAATGTCAAGAGTTCATGTATCAACATCCATAACATTATGTCTGATCAGATTCTTGCAAAGTCTGATCAGAACTTATTTTATTTAAGATCTTACATTTCCTGACAAGAAATTAGTATCAGACTTACTAAGTGAATACTAAGTGATTCACTTAGTAGTGACCCCGACATACAGTTAGCTACTAGGCATGTAGCTCCTACTCATCTTTGAGTTCTTCTCTTCCTCTGTTAAGAGAGCACGCCTTTGCCGGACTGTAGTCCCGCGACTAATCTGCACTTACCGTAATCCGTCAAATAACACTGTTGTTAGCGTTGTAAAAGAGCTTGGCCAGAGGCTCTCGCCGAACTAAATAAACAAGTCCTATTTACAGGCTTTGGAGCGCAGACGTGCGCTTGCCATTTTTCATTTCATATCGATGTTACCGCTTGGATACTGCTTCCTTCCGCACTCATCATATACTAAGACTCATCGAATCGTGATTGACTCATGTTGTCACTCACAGCTTGCATTTGATCTTTGCGGACATTGTCTCGATCAGATCCACATTACGGCCCTAAAGGCTCTCAGTGCTAGAAGAAACTCATCAAACTAACTAGACTAACTACACTAAAGCTAATTGCTTAAACCGGGGGGGGGGACACCACGCGAGGGGGGGGGGGCCATATAAAACACCAGGGGGAGTGTGGGGGGAAATGGGAAGCGCGCCATATATATGGGGTGGTGGGGGGTGGGGGGGGGGGGGGAAAAGTCACACATCTTATAGCACTGATATATATAATATATATAGGGATAAGTGAGGGGGTATTGGAATTACTACAATAATGGATGGAGTTGGTTTATAAAAAATATTATTTTTAATTATTTTGTTTATATATATTTTATTTTTTCTACGATATATATAGGCTGGTTATCTGGGTTGCAAACGTTCGAGTCTAGGAACACCATTTTAATCACTTATGTTCATAAAGACCATCACAGTGAGGTCAAATAAAGTCTCAAATATGAAAGCGGTAAATGTATACTACGAAACGTAAACCGTGTATATGTTTTTTTACGGTTTTAAGTTTCACTACTAGGAATAATGAACCAAGGACTCTTTTTCCTAATAGGAATATAAAACCAAGATTACAATTTCCGATCGGAAAATAAAGCTGAGGGACACTGAATATCGTAACACCGGCTCCGCCAGTCGCCAATTAGCCATAATCAATGACTCAACTTTGCTGAAATGGCATAGATATCCTGTAATCAGAGGCGTTGCGACCGGGGGGGTGTGGGGGACCGTAACACCCCCCAATATGAAATTATTAAAAGATTCAGGTAAAATGAGAAATTTTCCAAGGTACAACCGCACGTTCCGCGAGTCATCAAGCGCCAAGATGCACGGACGTTGTTTTCTCATCAGCCACAAAAACTCGTCCTTGACCACAAGAACACATCGCAATGCGGATATTCTCACCCTGATCGAACCACCAGCAAATGTGAGTTTGTTGTTGAATGATATTGATTTGGTCACGCGAAAAGCGGTCAAACATAGCGCGCTTAAACGACCTCTACACCCGGATTACGGTCATGGTAATATGCGAGCAGAGGAACAGTCGCCTTCGCATTTTCTAAACAATTGGAGCATAAAGGCATTGCGAGTTAGCGCTGGCAAAATTTAAAATATCTAAATGCAATTGAAATAATTCCTTATCCTACCTATAATGGGCCAGATGAATATTGGCACATAACTCACCTAACGCTGAAACGGCCTTCATCTCAGTCTTGCCTAGCGTGGTAGTGTATATTTTAACCGTTGATTCATGTAAGTTCTGCTATTCATTGTCCTTTAGAGAGGACGCATCGGTACGGTGATTTCTGCGAACCTTCGCAGTCCGAGGCATTCACACGCGCACCGCGGAAAGCGCACGGTATGAATAAGCACACCATCTCTCTGTGCGTAGAAGTTTAGTGTTAACCAGCTGTAACTTTCTCGATGCAAAACAATCATCGAAAAGGTCCATTAACATACGAGACTTCAATTGCGCACACCTTAACTTAAAGTCATCGGCTGTCATTGGCCACGGAAATAACCACCAATTAAAGAGTTTCATCTTATTAGGCCGTCATCTTCCGCCCGAGAGATGAATGAGAGGTACTAGGGTTGGATTTGAGCATGATAGCATAGGGGGACAGCTTCGAACGGAAGTTGTTGGGGCAAACGCGGCAACCTAAGCCGGAAATAACGTGGATCAAAAGGAAGAGGATATGATTCAGAGAGCTCCACTATCATCCTCGCTCTAAGAGCGGCCACGCGATGAGTTCGGAAAACAGTTTGAACATAAATGGAAAAAAGTAGGAGAGATGCCCTTGATCTTGAAAGGGACTTCTCCAATGCATCATTTTGTGCCCACCCACCAGCATTTGCTAAATATGGCTTCATAGAAGGTTCGGATACCCTTGTGCATCAGAAATTCATATAGGTCTCGCAGGTGAAAATCCACAACAAACATTCCGCCGATAGATCATGCTGCAAGTTATTGTAAATTAGACCTATAAAGGAATTCACAAAAATCGGGCTCTCTGGCAATATTCAACAGGAGTGAAAGTAAACAATGTTTCCCAACTTGAATTTATTGATGGTGAAGAGTTCTATTACATAATTGGATTAAAAATACTGTGTGTGTTGGTCAGCAAGAACCCTGAAAGAAATCAAGATAGCATTCGATTCCCATCTCTTTTGTGATGGTTGCGCGATCTTCTATGTATTTCATTCACACTTTTCGGCTTCTCCGAATTTTATTTGTTTATCTTTATAAACAAAGACGGGACAATTATTGCATGATAAGAACTATTAAGCTTATGAAGAATCGTGAGGAAACTAGGCCTGCGCCTGTCAATGTTGCTCATATTCACTAAAATAATGAACTGATGCTCAATCAATCTGGTTGAGGCAATGTAAAGCCTATCTACTGGAAATATTTTTCCCCCTCAGGGAAGGAAGGTGCATCTCCAATGCCGGGGATGAGATGAGGCAGTGCAGGGGAACTTCCCCACTTTCCCTCCCCTCCAATCCAACACTGCAGGTACCTCTTCTGTAGGATATAAACATGAAACATGTTGGAATGTGTGTGAGTATGTGTGTGCAATAATCAGGCAAATTTCGGCTCTAAGTTGTAAATCAGGTAAAATTTAGCAACACCCCCCCCCCCAATGATGTTTCCTTAGCGACGCCTCTG